>JARFNZ010139343.1:0-10614 GCA_031763405.1 Balanus nubilus
ACTTCACCGGAGGACAGACTGTGGAGTTCTGGTTTAAATTATGCTACTTAACTGGACGTCCTCCACAAGAGTTCGGTCGTTCGGAGCTTTCGATATGTATTATAGGAAATAAATGAATGTTCGGAGCTTAGATATGTAAATACATATCAAAAGCTCCGAACGACCGAACTCTTGTGGAGGAAGTCCAGCTAAGTAACATAATTTATTATAATACAATATTATATATTACAATGCAGTTTTGTATTATATAAATATAAAATACAAAATTGCATCCCTGCACTTCGATGAAGCGGTTAGTTCCGCACATTACCCGTTCTGACCGAGGAACTTCGGCAAAATAACTTGACCGACGAAAAGTGTAGCACGTAAATCGCTTTTCTCAGCGGTGCATGCGGCGATGGCATACTTAGAGGAACTTGCATTACAGCGACTTTATGTATTGTGACCGGAAGGCACCGTGGGTGGGGGGGCCTGGTCTGCCTGTTCCTTGTTCTGGTCAAGTTCTGGTCAGAAAGTGCATCCTCAAAGCTTCGAAAGCTCGCACAAAGTGTCTCATGTCATGCGCTGAGTCTAACAAAGCCACCGCCTGCATGAGCAAACTTTCTGGGCGATAGAATCCCATACGTCTTCCCTAAGAACACTGCTGAATGATGGAAAGGGCAGGTCGCCGCTCTATGGTTCGTCTCACTGGGCAATGATCAAATGGCTGACCCTCATGTCCACGAGAGAGGATCAGAGATGATGGTGATTAAGGGAAGTGTGTCTACTAACATCGGGTATGTAAAGTTATTGATACCGGTTCGTATAAAACGAATAGAACAAAATTATATGAATGCATCTCTAACCGCATTTCTCTAGACTATAACTCCAGTTGGTGAGATATTTAACTTCCCCCAGAGCTGGTCTGGGCGTCCAAATTATTGACTTCCCTCCATACGGCTTTAACTACTAGCATTATTGATAACATTTGCTATATCGATAGAAATCTGTCAGCGTTCACACAAAATAGAGAAGTGTGAAGTTTAAAATATACATCTATTTCTCACACTACGCCAAAAACCTACCGTTGGCGTCAGCCAGTCAGTTAGCGCCAACACAGGTCTTTCGATAAAACAGCTCATGAGCGTTGATAGCAACAACGGAACTCCGCAGATAGCCGACTCCCCCCCCCCCTCCCCCTACTCGTAAAGTCATATAACCATTTGTTGACGAACAATAAATATAAAGCTACGAAACTTTCACATGATGAACTTCACAATGGACAAGAATACGCCGTGCATGTGAATACGCTTGTGTCTCAATCTTCCATGCTATGGTGGCTATAAACTACGAAATATGTATTGCTTATTGTCTTACGTGCGCCGATTTCACAAACATCGTCTTACAAAAATGCCACAGTGTTTCTTCCATCGATATTTATGTGGAAACGAAAAATGAACAAAAACGACGTATAAGTGAAAATCAAAGGGGTAGTAGAAATATGAAATTCACTATACCCACAATCAAATGTCTAATAATATTTTTTTTTTCGGTGAGAGGGGGGAGAGTAATCCAAAACAATAGACACACTTCCTTTAAGGCTGATGCTGATTAGAAGAGGATCGGTAGGAAGCTGTTCAACCAGTTTGTGCTTTGGAGCGACTTGCCATCCGAATTACCTTCCGTTTCAATTCTTACATTTACTGCAAACATTCTTCTTTAGATTGGATAATAGATAACCCTGATATAAATAATCGGAGAACGTTGAAGACGTTATCACCCAAACTTAAATTGGCTTACGGAATATATCCCTAAACGCCCTCTTCTATAATGGCATCGATTCTGTCCTCGACAGAGTATAATATGCATTGATGTTTGCCATTAAATTTTGTGGGGATTACTTTCAATCAGGAGCATGGCATGAAACATTTGTTTATTCACGAGACACTATTGACAAGGTTGTCCAATGTGGCGGTTTCGCCATATGTGCTGAAACAGGGCGTGTTACCATTCATTGCCTTGTTTTTATAAGATCAAGCATCATGCATGACAAGATATTCATTGGCGGTAAAGAACGACCAATTAACCATAATTAAGCCTCAGTGTAATCTTGCTTAGTGTAGCCTAGTGTAATCTAGCCTTCCGTAATCTTGACACAGCGCTGAGGCGACTGCCAAGGATCAGACTGAGCAATTTATCCAGATTATTCCCGAACAAGGCCGAGTAAGACCCGGTCCTCCCCACACCCGTTCACGACCAGACAATCAATCGGAACCGTCAAAACCGTCTCAGGCAAGTTCAAACGGCGAAAACACGTGGACATTTTCGTAGCCCTAGCCAAAGCCAGATGCAGCTTTACCGGACCCGGTCGGCTTCGGGGCCGTCAACTGGCGCGGTGAGAAACTGGGCTTAGTTCTGAAATGGATCGGACTTGCCTACGTGGCAGACATAAAAATTAGAGCGTTTACGGGTAGACCACTACAGTTTACCAAGCAGTTAGCTGTGTGACGGAATTGCCTGATCTTTAATTCAAGAAGCAATTCCAACACTGGACTAGCCTTTGTGAAGAGACGGCTCACATAGCTCCGGGCCAAAGTTCAAATGGCAAGCCTTCTCATAGTTTCTGCTGGTCGCTGGAATAGCCCGGCGAGCATATGGCATGAAGCCTATATCTATAGGTCATGGAGCCTCGTGAGCTGGATATTGCCTCTGGCGAGCCGAAGTTAAGGTTGAACGAGCAGACATCTAGCTCGCAGCTTACAACACAGGCCATGGCCAGAGAGGCTGTCTTGGTGGAGTGGGGTAGATGAAAACTGACAGCAACCATAACAAGGCATCGCTACAGATGAACAATATACGATGTTGGCAAAATATGTACGAAGTTGTTCAACGTTTGGCGTTATCAAATGACACGTTTGAGGAACAGCAAGAATAACAATTGGAAAAAGGAAATACAACTTGTTAAAGAGAATATATAACTTTGAACAACGATCGTGAAGCGTAGGGTAGAGCGTGGCAGCGCGCCATCTTAAGCTTTGGGTGAGCCCTGCCGTTATGCTTGGGTATGATAGCATAACGTTGATGAAACGAACCGTTGATGTATTTTCTTTCTAATAAGCACCAGCTTCCATTCATCCGAAAAATACTTAACTGATAAAAATGATCGACCTTTATTACCTTAGCTTTGACCCCGACCCTGGGTCAAAGCGCCACCGAGCCTGGTGCATGGCGATTCCTATGTTTTCCGGGTCGGGTCAATCGTCCCTTTCATAATAAGGAAATGCAAAGCGGTTGAAGGCGAGATAATGATCCTAAGATGTCTTTGGCATTCCCGTCTCTCTCTAGGATCAATTTCAATAACTTTAACGATATTTATATTTACACTTAAATTTAACATTAATTTTCCCTATGACGATTTGCCTCGCTGACCGGTGCTGCTCTGTCCCATAACAGCAGCATTGGAACAGTCTGTTCCTTTTCTCAGTGTGGCTGTCAAAAACGCCTATTATCGCCTTAATTAAAATTCCGAAATAATCGATTTTTATATCGAAACGATGCAAATAACTCCTCGCTACGCATCATTGATGGTTATATGCCGTTGTTTTTACTGTATTTTATTATTTTAATTCCTTTCGTATATGATTGTGCAATGTTTGTGATAGTGGGTTGTTTATTTTTAACATGAGTAGTATGTGACTGCAACCGTAAGTGGGCTCCGGACCTGTGGTTGTTTTGATGTAATATACAATATACAATTGCCCCGGGACATGATGCTGAATTAAAAATACCGACACCGTCACTTTTGCACGATCTCTTTGATGACACTACCGTCTGTGCTCAAGGTCGTCGCATTTCTGAGATATTGCGAGGGGTCGCATTACTCCGTGAGTGCGCTTTGCCCCGTTCTACCCTATATTTTCAAAACTGATACTTTTCTCTCAAAACGATCTAGTTGCTGAGTTACAACGCAAATAAATTAATTGGTCATATTCGTCATACTTGAAATATACAAATCTGTCAACGTTTCATCTACGTTATTACCAGACACTCAACTTCGCCGCCGAGAACTGCTCGTTGTACGCCGACAACCAAAGCCATAGGCTGGAGGCCGCCGGCAGGCCGGAGCCCTTCGGCGGCCGGCGGAGCAACTATAGCTTTTCCGCCGGCGTTCAGCGCGAGATCCGTAAGCACTCCACCTCCCGTCACCGTCCGGCACCCGCCGTCCACCCCCTGCCACCGTCCGGGGCCCGCCGTCCACCTCTTGCCACCGTCCGGCGCCCGCCGTCCACCTCCTGCCACCGGCCGGCGCCCGCCGTCCACCCCCTGCCACCGTCCGGCGCCCGCCGTCCATCCCCTGCCACAGTCCGGCGCCCGCCGTCCACCCCCTGCCACCGTCCGGCACCCGCCGTCCACCTCCTGCCACCGTCCGGCACCCGCCGTCCACCTTCTGCTACCGTCTGGCGCCCGCCGTTCGTGGCTCGAGTCGGCTCGTCTCTCGGACAGAAGGTCGCCGCCGCCCCTTCGGGACTCCGACGCTGGGTTTCATTGCAGCTGCATGAAGCTAACTGGCCTTTATGCGGTCTGCGGCCCAACATAAAATGCCGTATCGACATCAGCGAGCTCGAGTCGCTCGATTGCCGAGTCTCCCCGTTCCGTCGACATCGCCCGCAGAGAATCACATATATGTACATATTGGATGGAGGACTGCTGTCCATTTTATGTGCCTCAGAATAGGTGCTAGGAAAATAGGTGCGAAGTAGAATACATTTTGTAAAATGCTCCGAGAAGTCAGTTTCAGTTATAAAAATAGGCACAAGGCACAAAAATATGAGCCAAAATGGCTGTGGTATGTATTGGGTCCTCCGAAAAGGAGAGAAAGATATGGGAAGTTTTCACTCCAAGTTGAGGTCATTGATGCGCTGCGTAACTTTTTGTAAGCGTTAACTCCGATAAGTAAGTCTGAAAGGAGCACGCGTCATTTGTGCGAAGAGTATCAACTTGCAAACAAAGTCAAGGATTAAAATGCGTCAGTCCTGTTTTGAGCGTCATGATTAAAACCGGCGTCGTATATATCAATCCATCTTCTGTGTGGATTTTATCTAAATCTGCTTTCAGATCAATGCATAAGGACTATAAAACATAATGTCCAAGAAGTTTAGTTACAGTAAACTGTATTTTTTAGAACGGGCAGTTTGAGCAGTGCTGCGGACAACTAAAAAAAAAAATCCGCCGAATGGCGTAACCCACGCGTTCTATTATATTATATCTCCATGCTGTATTGTATAACTAAATAACATACGCCATATTAGAAAATAAAGCTGGACTGCCTTCCAGGTCGCTGTCGTTCAATAACATATACGACGTGCATCACAGTGTCACAATTTTAGCAGCTCGCGGCATGGTCGGCATCTCCACCTTTTTTCGCCTTCACAGCCCACTGAGCCGATCGCTAACTTCTCTCGTTATGGCTGCCAGCGGGAAAGTTTTTGCTAGGTGGATGCCTCGCTTCGTAACTTGACCGTCCAAGCGTTGACAGTCCGTACTGAAAGGGGGCTGAAGTCGACGCGTCAGCAGCTTACCGTGACGCCCTCGAAGCTGATGTCGTTGAGCGCTGACTTCAGCACAGTCTCCCATCGCTCATCTTGGTACCGGAAGTCGGCCAGCTTCGACCGGCTTGGCAGCGGCGACTGGTTGTGACGAATACGCCAATCCACCTGTGGCACACAAGGTTGTCCCGTTTTAGATCTGAGGAAAATCAATCTGCTGTTGTGTTTCTTGTGCCGCGAAAATAGCAGGTAGTTTGACGCAGGTAGCAGGTTATTTGACAGCGAAAATAGCAGGTTATCAGGTATTTATGAAATAAAGCTGCGTTTGCACTCTTGAAGCACAATTCCCATAAAATGTATAAATATAAGGTTTTAACTATTACATTACAACAAATCCCTACGGATTTAAAGCAATCAGTCGGCATATGTATAATAGCCGATTGTAGTATTTATAACCAAAACTCGTTAAAAGTACATTAATGAAGCGAGCCATTCGAACACAACTTTTTCATTCTTGCAACGTTGATGGTAAGGATCAAGGCTATATAAACCAAAAAAAGTCATAACGTGGTTAAGAGTTGACTTAAAGGCTAAGTCTCAACGTTCACCTACCATATTTAACACACACACACAAACGAATTAGCCACGGCACATATGTAGTGTGTACACTTTATGTTGAAATTTCATTAAGCGTACTGTATAAAGTACAGGGACCGATAGTTGAAATGGTCATATGTGTTATTTTTTGCTTCTAATGTGTGTATTAAATATTATATAAATAAAACTACTATCATTGGAAGCGCATTACCGATAATTTCATGCAAGCTAAAGATGCACTTCTAAACTTTCAGGACTTCTGAAATGCTGACATGAAATGAATGCATGAATGGCACTTCTGAAATGAACCTCTCCGTAATGCGCTTCCATTGGTTGTAGTTTCATGTCTGTAGTTTCAGGTCTTCGAAGTACCTCTATTAGACACGAAAATCGACGGACCCTACATATAACCATTTCAACTGTGGACCTTGTCCTTGTGCGAACGAGGACCGTGTAAAGTTTTGAACAAAAATTATTTTATTTGGCATGCACAAATGTAAATCTGTAACAGTTGCTATTGCTGCCAGCTTTCCAGAAATTCGTGCTATATTTACACTCACACTTATCAGGTTACGACAGCGAGAATGCAATTTGTCTGTCACGGGGCTGCCTCATGCATATTCACAGAGCGTCTCATCATCACGGGTGACTATCATGTCGATTCGATGCCTGATGAGCCGGGGCGGCGGCCGAAAGCGTGATTGCATATTCAGTAAGGAGGCTATCCATCGGATCTGGAAGCTTCGGATGGCTTCAGAAGAGCGCCGAGCGACCCGGATTTGAAGATGTCATTGGCCGTCGTTCAATGATAGCTAAAACATTTTTCGACACATGTGTACCCATGGTCGCAGTTCAGCGAAGATTACCAGGATGTGTTCCTGGAAAATAATTATTTGAAAGTTTGCCGAATGCTACTAGAAACTGAAGACAATTAAAAGTGCACCGAAATAGATGGTTTCATGCGGTGTTGCATCATGTGAATATCTTTTAACTCTATTTCTGTCCAGGAGAAGGCGAATCGCCCCTCCACCCCCCCCCCCCCCTTTTTGTCGGAGGTTTTCGTGCGCTGCACAATTGCTACCATTGCTGTTACACATGTGCACCCTTGTTACCGAACCTAGTGTCGCCAAACTTGCTGACTTATCCTAATGTTTCATTGTGCATCTTATGGTGTGTTTTGACTGATATAATTTGTATTGTAGGGGGACTAGGACCGTTGTTTGGGTGGAGACATGTTCAGGCGTTTTTTACTGAAAACTTTACATGTTTAATGACTCGTGGAGAGCATATTTTTAAACAACATATGAGCCAACACATACGGGTAGATAGTTTACTGTTCTTCCATACAGTTGTTAAATTTTCCACATTAACTTATTAATTTGAAAGATTTTATGAAGTAATATTTTAAAACTAATTACAAGTATTCTATTGATGAAAGTTAAAAATCCTGGAACATCCGAGATAACGAACCAGTACATGTATGGACAATATGAAAGGCATGACGATATCTTTGTATTTTGTGACCTGAGGTCAGATCAATAGCGTGGCCTCTGCAAAATAAGTCGATGGGACAAAATCGAATCATTCTGGTATGCATCAGATCAGTTCATTTCTTTCAGGAACATGTGAACTTAGATAATTGTTAATAACTCAGGTGTAATATTTGATCAGTGATCACATGCAAGATAATTCAAGATCATCCGAGGTTTACGAACGCTGTTTTGTCCATAACTCTCAGGAGGAGGATGGTAGGGAGTTGAAACTGGTAACTTTGTGTTTGTCTCATCAATACGAATCTCCTAATATGTAACTTACCTATCTTGGTCCCCTTGACATTAACATTGATATGAGGTTAAATTTGGACATTTAACTAATCACGTCAAATTCAATATTTGTCCAAGCGTCTCTTCGAGGGAAATATGATACTGTCTAAATCACTTGTCTATCTTCATTTCGCAAATAAAAAACTACTTTGCCTAAAAAAAGCCTTTTGACCTTTGATGACCCCAGGAGCCTTAACTATTGACTCAAGCTCAAAATGAATGACACTTTACCGAAAGAGCATTTCCAGAGCTTTCGAGTGCATTTTTAGTGTTTCATACATACCTCGTGCGGAGTTACTGGAACAAAATCCTAATATGGGAAATTTAGGTACATTTGACCTCATGTGACCCTGAAGATCGCATGAAACTTTCCAGTCCAGTCATGAAACTTTCACAAAGCAGAGTTCCCTACAGACCTCCTCTACCATCCACATTGCATTATTCCAGACCTTATTAGGGTCAAGATTTAAGGGAAGGAAGAATCGATTCACCCGGACCGATTTAGCGTCAAAAAGCCGGACAGGAATAGGATTAAATGAGAAGGATTGTTCCCGGGTAGCTTAACCCTCGCCAACCTTGGATTTAACCTCGTATTTTATCTCACGACTTCACCTGTCAGTGGGCTGCGAGCCCGTTGGTGATATGATTGAATAAAATAAATAAATATATAAATACATAAATAAATGAATACATGAATAAATAAATAAAAAAATACATTAAAAAACAAGTAAATAAGTAAATGTAGGGCAAAACTGCTGCGTCTCCTCATGGAGGGTTGATGAAGCCCTCTGCCGATTCGTCCTTAATTGACCCGCCCTTAACTTCGATTTAAAACGGGCGCGCTGCTTGTGACGAGATGAAGCCAATGCTACCCAGATTTTATGGTTCTGAATAATTTGGTGACCCCAAGTTCAGGTCAATGATGCGAAAACTCCAAATTCAATTTTTTGCCAATAGAAAGACTTCTAATCAAGCTAGAGCCATGCTCTAAGACAAGACGTTCCTTTTAGTCAGTAGAATGCGTTTTGATACATTCCAGGTCTCAGTTGACTTTTGTTCTTAGTCAAAGATCAAAGGTCAACGTAGGTCATCTGAGGTCATTGACCACGGTTGACCTGCAATCGATGATGACTTCAGTTGAACCCTTATTTGTGTAAAATGTATATTACATTTTATATCAGCGTATAACAATACCATAGAAGACTCAACAGGGTCATTCGAGGTTATCAGAGGTCAGTGACCTCGGTTGACCTTTAGGTGGTCGTGACCTCGTTTGAAACCATGAAGGTTACATGTAACACCTGTTTACATGCTCCTGAACATCAAATATCAGGAAGTGCGCGAGTTATAAGCATATATATGCCACGGAACGCCATTTGCGCTTGACATGACCTTGGGAAAAGGTCACAGTTCACGGGTCATCGGGTCACGGATTACAAATTTTCAGGGTAGTTGTGAAATTTAGCAGTGGTATGGGCCAAAAATTTCGTCGCCATCCGCTTTTTTTGTCGCGACTTATTTCCGAAAACCGTGGGCACTCCCTACACTGGCGAGGGTGGGTGCTGCAATACCTTATAACGCAATACCTATTCGGGACAATATTAATATGAGTGAGAAAATTGCTGACACCTTAGTATACATAGTCAGATAATCATGTTTTTGCACCTTGCAATCAACGGCACCATTCGTAGCATAAAACACTTCTAGAACAGTGAGCCCACTATAAGTACCTTTGTCAATAACCTTTGGTAAACTTTTGCCGCTGATCGCATCTGGCTAATAACGTTCAGCGTCCAGGAACTGACCGGTGCCATTATTTCGCCTCAGGCACAAACAATCTGTTCCGGCCGAGTGACTGGCCGCACCGTTCAGCTGATACACTGTGACCATCGATCCAGCCTTGGAAGGACGCACGCTAACGCCACAATCTACGAGGATTAGCGTCAAGGATGAGGGAGAACATTTTTATGCGAGCTGGGGAAGTCCCGAATTTCTCGTCTGGTTGTCTCAGAAGCGGATTTGGCAGGGTGATCAGAGCTTACAGCCTGGCGGTAAAGCATCGCAAGACAGGGACACACTACGACCTGTACGCAATTATTGCCATCGGAACGCTGTTAATTGAACTTCAATCAAACCGTTGGTCACTCGTATGAGCTGATCAATTATGTGTGGGTGTACTATGGCAGCGCAGCATGCTTCAGAGAGATTAAATAATTGGAATCGGGAACGTCATTTTGACGGTCTGTACGCCAAACTTCAATTACCGTAGAGCGTCATAATTTCACGTGTTTTGGACGAAAGCTCCATTAGACAAGCTATTTATTAGCATGAATTATCAATAAAGAATATGTTGCATAACACAAAAAGCAGAACAGAAATTTGGTGTTCCTTAACCTACACCAAGTTGACAGGGGAGCTAAAAGGCTCCCTTATTTTGCATCCTAAGACAAACAAACAATTGGACAAAGACAAACAATTGGACATTTGTATGGAGGCCACGGCAGATAGCGTCTCGCGCGGAATTACAATATTAGACGCATAATCAGCCCATAAATCGGCATGATTCGTGTCTCCGACACTTGTAAATACCGTTTTAAAGGGAATAGTCCACCTTTAACATGGGGTTTTGAATTGAGATAACCAATTTGTAGCTTGCATATAGAAACACC
>JARFNZ010139365.1:0-10614 GCA_031763405.1 Balanus nubilus
TTCGTTGGCCGCCTCGCGCGTCCCGCTGTGACCCTTGGTTCGGGAGGTACGAGGGGGGGGGGGGTAAATTCCCCCCCTCCCCAGCGGGGCGCGTTCGGCTGGAGACCCCAGCGGGGCGCGTGTTAAGGGAGGTGGCCATGCTTTGAATAGCCAGACGAAAATTTGGCGAACGTCAGACCATTCCAGGAAATGTCTGCTTTCAGCTCAACCTCGGAAATGTTTACACGGTACACCCGTCCACGAAACATAAGTGCAATCTTAGTAATGCATTTATCTCTTGCTTCTGTCGCTAGATCATGATTGCACATATACGCGATCGATTGCATCCGAGCACTAATGGAATTTCACACCTCGCTAAGCCGCTCACATTTATCAGCGGAACCGGAGGGTCCTCGACACACATGAGTGGTGGCACCATTGGTTACCATCGATCTGGTTCGATCTCTTCCGAGGACTCAACTCAAGAATCCATGACTTATGACCTGAAGATGATATTGGGCTTTTAGAGCACACCGACGCACGGTGTGACGCAGCATCCGCATGAGATGTGACCTGGCACGAGGAAGAACAAGGAGAGAGTTGGGAGTTTCAATGCAAGGCGGATTGGTGCCCGTGTCACATCAGAGCGGGGAGTGGGGGGGAGGGGGGGGGGTGTGACCCTGCCCGTGTCAAATCAGAGCGGGGAGTGGGGGAGGGGGGGATGTGACCCTGCCCGTGTCAAATCAGAGCGGGGTTGGGGGTCGTGGCCGACATCCCACGTGACGGCTGCAGGCCAGCGGTGACGTCGGTGGCGGCAGTGCCGCTCCTCCCAAGCCGGCCAGTCCACTGATTGTTTGGCGGCGACAGCGCCGTTCAATGGAGCTCCAATGCTGCAGACAGATTGGCTCCGTCTTCGGGGAGTCGTCACCTAGGGCATGACCATGAGTTCCGGCCCACTGCTCTCCCCACCGACCAGACCGACTGACCTTTCGGCCCGACCAGACCGACTGGCCTCTCGGCCCGACCAGACCTTCCCGATCCGACCAGAACATCCCGGCCCGACCAGACCGACCTGACCATCCCGGCCCGGTCTGACCTCGGCCCGATCTGACCATCCCGGCCCGATCTGACCTTCCCGGCCCGACCAGACCAACTGATCTCCCGGCCCGACCAGACCTTCCCTGCCCGACCTGACCTCCCTGCCCGACCTGACCTTCCCGGCCCGGTCAAACCAACTGACTTTCCCGGCAAACCATGCCGATTGCGGCCGACCCTCCCAGTTTACTCTTCCGCCCGGCCCTCAATCGGGATTCCCGCAACCGTCCGAACGTCCGGTCCCTGGGCTAAAACGGGCCGCTACTGGTCCGGAACACTCAAAGATAACACAGGGGAACTGAGTCAGTTCCGGGTCAGAACCGACCAGCTTTGGGCCGGAGACCTGGCAGCCGGACGCTAGCGAGAACCCCGCTGCATGGTTTGACCGCGGCGTCCCAACAGTACCGACCGACTACAGCTGACCCTTGAGACGCCGGAACTGGTCAGGCCGGCAGTGTATCGGACATGACTGTGTGGGAGACTATGCACTGCAAAGTCCGCCATCAGTCATCCCCAGGAACCAGGATTGTATGTAGGTTTCCGGAGGTCAGAATATGTGGGGTAACTATGTTAAGTATGTGGGCTCCTGAAGCCACCGGGCCGACAAGATAATATTTCGCCAGATCAGACTGAACTGCAGTGGATCAGATAAGGCAGCATTAGACCAGATGGAGGAGACAGTCCCCGCAGTGGGCTAAACAAGACCAGACAGTCCCGCAGTGGACCAGACAGACCAGGAAGACCTGCAGTGGATCACACAGACCAGACAGTCCCGCGGTGGACCAGACGGTGGAGCCGACAGTGGTCCGCAGTGGACCAGACGGTGGACCGACAGGTGTCCGCGGTGGACCAGACGTTGGACTGACAGTGCTCCGCGGTGGAACAGATGGTGGACCGACAGTGGTCCGCGGTGGAACAGATGGTGGACCGACAGTGGTCCGCGGTGGACCAGACGGTGGACCGACAGTGGTCCGCGGTGGACCAGCCGATGATAAATGGCGCTGACAGCAGCCGACGCTGTACCGTGTGCCCGCCGTCGCCACCGCGCTGTTCCCGTGATAAATGGTGGCGATGTAATCAATACTAATGCCGTCGGCAGCAGGCCGGCTTTAACGAGACCTGCGGGCAGAGGGCACTACCCGTGTGCCGCTCCGGTTGTGGGGCGGATGCAAGGGTTAGCCAGCAGCAGCTGATGCCGCCGCTGATGCTGACGTCTGCTGATGCTGCTCACCTAACGCTGACCACCTCTGACGGCGTAAGCATTCTCCGCCATTCGCCGATGTCCGCTAACTCTGTGGATGTCGCTGACGCTACTGATGTCCGCTGACGTCTGTTAGCACGTGGGAGCGCCCGTTGATGTTGGCGAACTCTCGCTGACTGAGCTGACATGTCTACTGATGCCCTCTGGGCTCTGGCTTCCACCGGTGCTCACTGACGTTCATACAGCTGACGCTGACGCTCACTGACGTCCGGCTGATGCCGCTGGGTGCTGATAACGCCGATCGCTAACCGATGACCTCTGGCCTGATGCTGACCTCTTGGTTGGGTTGGCTCGAAGTCTGTCCGCCTATTCAGAGCGCCCTCGGTCGATGCTGTCGCTGCTTGGTCGACTCGCGGTGTCTGAAGAAGCAACATTTCCCCAAAAACATTTACCGGCCCCGCACAGCACCGGCAAAATGTGAACTGGAGTCCACCATGCCGGCAGAATATCGGCATGATCGATTCATATATTACATGAATACTTGCGGTAATCAAAAAGTACCAATTGCCGGCAAGACGGTAATGAAATATGGCATCTTTGCACAACCCGTTGATAATATTGTTGCCAGGAGTGCCGGTCTTCAGAACACCACGGACACAGAGTGTTTGTTCCGGTGACAACTACACGCGGTGTAGGTCCTTATCTGATAGCATATCGGCCGGCCGCACTACGGGTGCCGTGAAGCAGGTGTAGTGGCGATGACGTCTCCTGATAGCAGACAGATCTGCAGCTGCATTGGTGAGCCGCTCTCGAATACTTCATGTATTGGCATTGATGTGGTACGGATAGATTCGTGTGCACGAAATGCACATCCTCGAGTACCTCGGATGTTGCAATAGTACTACGCCATGATACGAGCGCGCTGGATCCGTACATAGGTGCAGAATGGTTAGTGTGGACCGTGGGGTCTGCGTCCGTGTTATAGATGACTTCCGGTACGGGACAGAATCTGATAAGTCCACAGTATGCTCGATAGACGATAGAATACTGTTCAGCGGATGTGTTAACTCTTTACGATGTGAACCACTGCTCGTTAAAGTACAATTCAGGGGAGCAAATTTAGTCTCGCTCCTCTTTGGTTTCTAGTGGCATGGAGACGCTCAGTAAAGTATAACTATAAAACGGCATATCGTAGGCCTGCTTTCATTAATAATTTAGGTTTCTATCAGTGGATGTCTCCATGGTTATATATCGCAGCGCATGCACTCAATAAAGCAGAGTTATGATCGAACTTCCGTTTTATAGTGTGGTTGTTAGCATAAGTTCATTTGTTATCTCTTCTTATTTCGTATTATTTTCGCCTATCCAGTTCTTTATATCGTCTAGACAGAACAGTCCGATATAAACAGCTGGGCTATTCTCGTTAGACTGGAATCAAATAAATTGTTAGTTTATACTTCATATTTTTCACTTCCTCAGCGGCTCTATGTCAAGAACTTACAGTTCGCTCTACAACCCTTAAAAGCAGCCTTGGACTCGGTGTCCTCACTTTCTTCTCATCTGTGCCCAAGGCCCACAGCCCACAGCCCACAGCCCACAGCCCACATTCCACAGCCCACAGCCCACAGCCCACAGCCCACAGCCACGTCCGACCCTCACTACACAACGCCCGGCTCTGTTCGAGCCTGCCTGCAGTCGGTCTGTATGTGTGTTTGTCCGTCCGTCTGTCGGTCCCCGCTGGCAGACACGTCTACCGTGAACAAAGGTGCCCTGTCGTTCCCATTGAACCAGCTGATTCTTTTGTCGGGGCTCCTCGATACGTTGCTATGTTTGTCCACGGAGCGTCCCAGCGGAAAGATTGATGGATGTGATGGTATGTGCATCTTGGGGGGCGGGAGACCATGGAGTGGACCAAAGCAGGAGAGGAACTGTGCAGGTTTCGATCTGTAACAGGTGGAATTAACCCATGTTTTCGTAGTACCACGGCAAACGGCTTTAGGGAGCTGCTTGGTATGTGGTATGTGTTTTAGGTATGTGAGGTGTTTTTTTTCTGAGCAGGTTACATTTAACGATATTATTTCAATAACAATTTACCACATCAGCTCAGTAGTAAGTTAAATCAGCTCAGTCGCAAACTTGCAAGCATCCACGCTGTTTTCGCTCCAGGCTTGTGTGCTTTGCACAGAAAAGGCATGCATGCATGTAGGAACTGTCCACAGCGACTCCATGCCCTGATATCCGGTGTGTGACGCAATGACCTCATGTCACTGCGCCATCATCATGCCTCCCTACCCTCCCCATCCCCCCAGAGCACACAGTTCAGCGCATTGGTCGTGCCCTCCGGCTGATGCTATGCAGCCGGTGATTGAGACCATTCGGTCGGATGCTCAGCATCAGACGGGCTCAGCTGCCGCGCGCCACCCGGCAGCGGCAGGGCGCTCCTGCCGACAGCCGGAGCACCGAGCATGGAGATTTAGAGCCGGCTTTGAGCCGACCGTGCCCAGAATACCGGGCGCCGAGTACGGGCGGTCACGGTCGGCCGACTCCGAGTCCTGATGGGCACGCCACTGCGCCACGACCGATACCGTGACGGCCGAGACGAGCGGCGTGCCGACCGGCCGAGCGCGTGGGCTCGTTCCGCACTGAGAGAGACGAAGTCCCTCGCACACCACTGGACGTGGATAGACTCGAGCCAGCCCGTGCAGCCTTTCAGTGTTCATTCAGCGAACGCGCGTCTGCCGTTGGCGTGAATTTATGCGGCGCTGAATCTGCATTTAGCTGTCGCCGACCGCTTCGACACCCGCACCTCGCCCCCGCCCCGCCCCCGACCCCGACCCCGACCCCGACCCCGACCCCGACCCCGACCCGACCCCGACCCGACCCGACCCGACCCGACCCGACCCGACCCGACCCAACTCACTTCCTATACGGCCAGACAATCCGGTGGAAGCGGGAAAGCAGCTTGGACTTGCTGTCGGTGTCCACCAGCAGGACAATGGTGCGACAGCCGGGCTTCAGCAGGCGCACCAGCCCGTTGTACGTCTCCACTCGCATCTCGTGCACCCGCAGCTGGGCGGCGCCCGAGGGCCGGCTGGGCGGTGCCCGGCCTTCGGCCCGGTACCGGCTCTGGATCGACTCCTCCTCCATCTTACTGCGGCACGAACGGGGGTCGTCAACCTCAGAGGAGGAACGGGGAGCGTCAACCTCGGTGGAGGAACGGGGAGCGTCAACCTCGGTGGAGGAACGGGGAGCGTCAACCTCGGTGGAGGAACGGGGAGTGTCAATCTCGGTGGAGGAACGGGGAGTGTCAACCTCGGTGGAGGAACGGGGAGTGTCAACCTCGGTGGAGGAACGGGGGTCGTCAACCTCGGGGAAAGGGGATCGTCAACCTCGGTGATGCCAGAGACTTCCGCAGCGGAGTCACACAGCCGGTAGCGGGCCCAAAGCAGCATGGAGTCTTGGAGACTCACTCTCCGGCACACAGACGTTTTGAGGATATTAGCATGAACTATACAAACGGCTCGACAGGCATGAAGTTCCTTTTCCTTTACCATAACGGAACAAGTTATAAAACGCATTTCAGTGACTTCGAAATAAAGGAGATTCCTTACGTTTCACAGCCTAGGCACTATTACCGATAGGGACACACCTGAATATAAGGAATGAAGGACCGAAGAAATGGAGGACAACAAAATTAACCCTATATCACACAGACAACCCTGACCACTCCTTCATTTAACACCACGTACCTCAACACAACACAACCAACATCGAAACATTCACACCGGGCAAGCACCGGCTTCCCTGTCGCCGCCCTGTTCTGAAGCACCACTCACACCAAGTAGGCCATGAGGTAGCCGCCGGCGATGAGGAAGACGATGGTGGCCAGTACGGAGACGGCCGGCACCACCTCGTCCCGGCTCAGTCGGTCGCCGATGTACTCCCACAGATGGTACATCCGACTGGCGATGCGACGCAGCAGCGTGTGGGCGTGCTCGTCCACCAACTCCTGTGGTGAAGGTGAGGGGTTGTCAGGATCGCCAGTGGTGTTTTTACCCAGTAAGCAGGGACACAGAAGCAGCGTATGCACGGGCTCGTCCACCAACTCTTGCGGGTTATTATCGGGTTATTTTACCGACCTGAACCGATAGCATGATTGCGCAAAACAAACAGTACGACTTATTTTCTGTGAGGAATTGTTTTCTTACAGCGGCTCTGCCGGTCAGAGCCACAGCAGTCGGTCCATCCTAGAAACAGCTTTGTGTTTCTTCCACCCTTCTTGGGAAAGGGGAAAAATCACAATCCAATTACTGCTCTCTACACAAAACGGGACAGTAGCGGATTCAGGGGGAGAAGGGCAGGGGGCCCATGCCCCCCCCCCCTCCATTGGGCCTGAAAAACAAGGGTCACCAAGGCACATTTAAGGCTCCAGAACAGCACATTTAGATTTCAAGAGGGTCCATTTTTGCCTCCGGATCTTTCATTGTGGCGATTGAAGAAGGCAAGTGTCTCAAAGGAACGTTTTGGCAGGGAAAGGCCTTTTTGAGCTTACTTCTCCATTCTGACCCAAGATGTCAATAAAAACCCACCAAGTTTAAGGGGGCCCAATACAAATTCAGGGGCTCCACCAGGCCTGCGGATCTGCTTTCTCTCTTTGCCCCATCCTTGAGCCAATCCTGGATCCGCCACTGCATCGGGACGCAAGAAGCCCAACTCCAGAGCTGAACTCTACGTCTGTGTACAGCAGACGTGCAAGAAAGCGTCAAGTTGCGCAATGTGACCAATCATCCCCCATTTTGAGAGCCTCGTCAATCATCGAGAGCCCTTCGACTTTATACCGCCCATCTTCCCTTTCAATGCCGCGGGTGCTCGAGGAGACGACCGTAACCGCTCCGATGCCGTTCCACCCGACCGCAGCAGGCTTCCTGCCGCTGTAATCAGCCGGATAGCCGGACGGAGCAGCGGCCTCCGGCGGCCGGACGACCTCTGTGACGCAACACACGCGTCATCACGGCCCAGCTGAGACGAGGGGTCGCCCGACCATCCGGCATACCGGCGAGGAATCTCCACACAGCGCCGCCTCGCGGCTAGCGCCGACAGTGGCCACGCTGCGAGCCCCTCGTCCGACCAGTCAGCAACTCGGCTCGATTCTCTTGAGATCCGAGGATGATCCGTGGTAGATAAAGCAGCGCCGCTGCGTCAGCTGGCTGGTATCCATCCGCAGATTATGTAACCGTGCCCGCCAACCATAGTTGTTCTTAATTCGGCAATAATACGATTTGCAGTAATCCTTACTCTGACGACGCTTTGATAGGCTTCCTGTGTGTGTATCCCAGGGGGCATTTGTCAAAAGCCCTTAGCCGAGTATCTTGTTTGAGAGGGGTGTTATTTAGTGCAGAACCCAGCAACTTCGTCGGAGTTCGGCAGTGAGGTTCTGGTAACCCGGCTGGTTTGCGGCCGCCGGCACCACACTCGACGCCCCACCTGTTATCAGCTAGCTCTGTGTCTGTATAGGCTAGCAGAGGCCTGCGGGGACGCTGAAGAGCCACTCCCGTCGACAGAGCCGGACGCCGGACCGCTCGGTACGCCGAGTGGAGATATATTGAAGCTGACCAGTGCCCAGCGCGGCGCCCCATCCCGGCCTCCGGACATCAGTTCCAGGAAGGGTCACAAGTGTTCAACTAAACTGATGCCTTCATTGTCCCTGCAGTGGTACAAAATGGTACCGCAATCTGGTCGTGAAGAGCAGTTGAACTCCGGCTCACTTTAAATACGTGGATATCTGAGCTTTGAGAGACGGAAATAACAACTCGCTGTAATATTGGGTCATTGGGTTGCAATTCTATTGTGAGAGACTCTGTCAGTTCTGGTAACGGAGGCCCACACTCACCATCAGTAAAGTCGGGGCTGCGACGGCAGCTCACTTACCTATATTCATGAGCGTCAACACCGGGGGGGGGGGGGGGGGTATGACGCGCCCTCACAAGACACTTTCGGAATTCAGCATTGCGCCTATGGGCGTTAGATAGAAAGAACCGACTTTAAATATACCAAAATAGTCCCCTTCCACGATTTTCGAAAGGTGGCGACGCCCTTCCTCTTATTAGAGCCTTTCAATGGAATGGTGAACCTTGGAAAAGTGTATGAAATTACGGAAAAATGCCTTGAGTTCGTTTTTGGCATTCGTTTTACAAAAGAAATAGCAACAAAGTATAAATTGGCAAGATGTCCATAACAGAGCACATGACGTTGAAGAGACCCTTCGTCAACCAAATCAAGTGCGACATCAAAACAAAACATATTGAACGTAAATCGCGTACGCGTCAAACATCAAATACACCAGCATCGATTCGCCACTGCATCGCGCTGCACGCCGGCGGAAAAGCCATAGTCGTCCCGCCGGCCGCCGAAGGGCTCCGGCCTGCCGATGACTGGCCAGACGGCTCCGGCGGCCGGGCGGGAGACTATGGCTTTGATCGCTGGGTTGCAACGAGTGGGCAGTAGTACTAGTAGGCGGCGAAGTGGAGTACCTACATGATAATGACGTGGGTGAAAAGTCGCCAGATTTGACGATTCAAATATGGCCAAATATAACCAACGGCCTTTGCGTTGTAACTCAGCAACTAGATCGTTTTGGGAATAAAAACGTCCAGTTTTGAAAATATCTCAGCGCGCTTCACAGCCGATGTTCAATATTACATACTCCCATGAAATCTCTTCAACTTCGAAGTATCGCGATCACTGGCACAGAAGCAGGGCAGTGGCAAGGTCAAAACTCTGGAGCTGCGGGGTATCGATCCCCGTACCTCTCACATGCTAAGCGAGCGCTCAACCACTTGAGCTACAGCCCCCATTCAAACAGAGGCGTGGGTCCGTGTGCTCCACTGGTCCAGCCACGCCCGGCCTTCGCCGAGTGGTGACCACGCCCATGGGTGGACCCTTCACCGGTGCACGAGGCGCGAGGTGCGCTCGCCCGTCCGTCGGCCAGCTCCCGGCAGGCCCGCTCTTCTCAGTTCTCACAGCCCAGTGTCGACACATCTCGGTGTTGATTGTTCAGCGACCGGTCCAGAGGTGGGCACCATCGGGCCACATCACCATCCATACGGAGTTCACACCAAGGGTGGCTGACGTCAAACGGCATCTGTCATCGTCACCTGACCGGGCACAAGGCCGACGGATCAAAGTGGAAGTAGTTGGTAAATTCGAATTTTAATTCAAGTTCAAATCCGGCAAATCGAATTCCACTTTGATCCGTCGCGCGTGTGTTTGGTAAAGTGATGATGGCAGGTGCTTTTTGACGTCCGCCACGCTCGGTGTGAACTCTGCATTAGTCTCAAAATGGAACCATAGCAAAGAGACAACAGAGAGGGTAACAGATTGCAGTATGCCGATCACCGCCCTAATCAAGGCCGATGGCAGCCTCCCATTTGAACACGGTCAACCTCTAGCGCGGGGCCTAACAACGCCAACCGGGATTCCTTCGGACCTCCTGAAGCAGAGGCGTAGAAACCGGAGGCCGGGGAGGGGGAGGGGGTATGGTCCCTCCACTTTCCGGCCAAAATTTTCACTAAAATCTTTCATTTTTAAACCAAAACAAAATTGAGGCGGCAAACGATTCACCAAGGCGAGAGGAGCCCAAATCTGCAAAGACACATACCACTTCACTCCTAGGTTTTCCTCAGGAGGAAATCATGCCCCCCTCACACACACACACACAACGCATCCTACTTCTCGTGACGTTCTTGTGTCGATGTCCACATTTTTCCGAATGGGTCTTCAGGAATCCTGAAGACCTATTCGGAAAAATGTCCACTGGAATGGAAAGGGCCCACCCGATGACCGATGCCGTTGCGTGGCGGTACCTTTGACAGAATGCTGGCTCCGCCACTGAGGGTGTTTTATGCCCGCCAGGAAGATGCCAACCAGTGCTGGTCAGACCCACTGCCCAAGTCTGCACAGTGTACACTGTAGAAACTTTTTTTTCCGGCAAATGAATTAAATACTAATGGAAGTGGTTCTATTCACTCGAACTCGAAGTCTCGCACTGGCGGATCCAGGGAGGGGCATTGGGGCAAATGCCCCCCCCCCCCCCCCCCCACCCGCCTTAAATCGGCACAAATTTGCACATTTCCCGATCTAGAAGGAACTCTAAGAAACTTGTATGGAGGAAAGTTTGTTTTAAAACGTCTAGCAATGCACAATGAAGCAAAATCCGAAGTTTTCTGAAATTCGTGAAACATTTTGGGGAGGGGGGTATGCCCCCCCCCCCCCCACACACATACACACAGTGCCCGCGACCGAGGTTCTGGAATTCTGGATCCGCTAGAGACGTCGCGGGA
>JARFNZ010139376.1:0-10613 GCA_031763405.1 Balanus nubilus
ACCGCCACCGCCACCGCCCTCCGCCCTCCGCCGCCCGCCGTCCGCCCGGCGTCAGGCCAGCACGATTGGTTTTTAATTGGCCGCACCGGGGGTGGTGCGCGATTCCGCAGCGCAGATCAGCTTTCCGAACAACCCCCGGGTGCTTGTCTGACTGGCCTAAGCCAGACTCATCGTGGACGCACTGTGGACTCACTGCGGCCTCACTACAGACTCAATGTGGACTCGCTGTGGACTCGCTGTGGACTCGCTGTGGTATCGCCTTTATCGTGGGCTCGCCGGCTGCCGCCGTGCTGAGGAAGTGAAGGCCGCAGCTGTCAGCCTGTCCGGACCACTGCCGTTCACACTCAGCGAACTCGAGGCACGCCGCCACCTCCCGCGCACCGGCCCATCAGGGTCCGCCCGGGCCTATTGGCATTCGGAGCGCGTGCCCTGAGTCTGATTGGACGTCTTTTATGTTAATCACCCATCGGCCGATTGACCGGCGGGTCTGGATCGGAGCTGTCGCCGCCACCACCTCCCCCGGCCGCCACGACCAGCCGCCGGCCGTCCATAAGAGGACGACTGCGCAGCGCAGCTAGTTACTATTCATAATTCATAGACCGCAGGCCTGCCCTGGTCGCCCTCACTAAATCACAGCGCGAGAGCATGTGCGTGCGTGATTGCGTGCGTGCGTGCGTGCATGCGTGCGTGCGGTATCTGGGACAGTGTCGAGTTCTACCCTCCCTCGTACCACAGCTACACCGCCGCCGCCTATATGCAACATTTGCTCCAGAATGCCAAGATGCAGTGTGATGCCCGGTCACGGTTCGTTCCGGGATGCAGATCGCCCTGAGCCGGTAGACGCCTTGCCGACCGGCGGTGGTCCTACGCCACAGCCCTTTGGCCTCCGGGGAGCGGCGCCAGCTCCAGCAGTGTCGGCCGCCGCCGCCGCCGCCGGCCCGCCGGCCGCGTTTCGTCAGCCCACCTCCATTTGTCGACCCTCTATTGGCAGGATTGTCGGCCGCCCGACCGACCCGGTCGACCAATTGACGGTAATTGCCGAGTCGACTGCGTTTCGTCAGGTCTGCGTGTGTGGAGAGCTGGGCGGTGGCGAGAGGCAACGGAGACCGGGCCGCTCTCCGGGGCAGAGGGCTTTCCGTCGGTTTCGCTGGAACCTGCCTGCAGAGGAGCCCGACGCTGGGTCGAACCGGGCCGGGGCCAGGACCGCGTCCGACACCTGTCTGCCGATCAGTGCCGTGTCGGGTCTCTCGGCTGGCGCGTCTGTCAAGAGCGCCAGCTGCCGCTGAAGTAGCCGGCCGGAGCGGCACCGTTGGTCGGCGCCGTACGGGTCGTTGTCGCCGGCCGCGCCAGGGTGGTGTGCGTCACGCCGCCGGTATCGGCCGTCCCGCCGCCGGCGTGTCGCCCGTTCCGTGCGGTGACTTCCCGGCCCGGTCAGCTCTTGTGACGGCCGGTGGCGCGGTTCAGGACAGCCGTCACAGCAGCCGTCAGCCCGTCCCCGTGACGACCAGCGCGCCCATAACGTCCAGCCGCCGTGTGCTTCATATTCAAATGTCCTCCTGTGGTAGTTTTGAACGCCACTTACCCTACTTACCCTACTCTGTGATTCATTGGTCAGCTGTATATTATTTTGCGGGATACCGCCATCCTCTGGTAAGAATGATGGTCGCCACGGGGGCTCGAGCGAGCCGGCGCCGCCGCGCACCACATGTTACCGGCCGCTTCACGCCTCGGCGGGCCGACGACCGGGAGGAGTGGTGTGGTGCGGGACGGCCAGGCTGGCAGGACTGCCGCCCTGCGTCACCCACCTGCCACCGCCGGCCGGCTGTCGGCACCGGCCGGCACATGGGTGCTGGACACCGACACAGGTCACGTGATGGATACCGACACAGGTCCCGTGCTGGATACCGGCACAGGTCCCGTGATGGATACCGGCACAGGTCACGTGATGGTGCCTCCAGGCCACCGCCGCGCCGTGCCGCCGTGGCAATTCAATGCCCGTGGCCGTATGAGATCGTGCTGCTGTATAATGTGTGTTCCGTGGGTGTTTTCCCTAAGGGGCAGCGGCTGCGGCGGCGGGCTACAGCGGTCGGGCGTCGTCACAGCTGACTATCCTTCTGCCTACCTATGATGAACCTTCTCTCCCCAGCCGGGGACCAGCAAACCACTCCTAGTGCGATGATGTCGGATGTCACTCGGTGATATGCGAGACAGACTGTTTAATGTTAATTCACGGTGCAGCCTCCGTTTCGGGAGCATCGGCTGTTGCTCCCGGCACCGGCTGCTGCAGCAGCGGCTCCAGCTCGCTAGACCCGGTCGGTCAAAAAGCCGTGATAGTAACTGGAGACTGCAGCGGACGGAAGTCATTTCCGGTCAATCCTGGCGGCGCCCGTCGCCTCCCACGATCAGACGCGGCGCTAATATGTGAAGTGTTGGCCTGGCCCGAGATCGGTCCCCACTAATGCGTCGAGTGTCGGTCGGGGGGGGGGGGAGGGGGAGGGGTGTTAGAACGGCGTGGGAACGGCTTACCACCGTCCGCGCCAGTCTGCCGGCCAGACTGCCAGTGGCCAGCGGCAGTGGCAGTGGCAGTGGCAGTGGCAGTGGCAGTGGCAGAGCGGCAGCGGGCGGTGCGGTATGGCCGGGAGCACGGAGACGCAGCGCGGTGACGGCCGATGCTGCAGGATCCGGCGTCAGGTAAGCGGGAGGCGCTCCCAAAGCCATCTCCGTGGGACGCCGGGCCAGTCGCCGCGTGACGTGACGCTTGGCGGCGTGACGTGACGGCTCGTTGTCGGCCGCCGCAGTCACGCCGTGTCGCACCGGGCGGGGCCACGCTGCGTTTCAGTGGAGACGTTCTACGTGTCCTCCAGTGGCGATCGTTTTGGCCCGTGCTCGTGTTTGAATGGTTGTTGTGGCAGCTCGCTTCGTTGCACAGCACGCTCTCTCGTTACGACTGGACCGCATTGCATGTCCAAGTGGTGCAGAGCAGCTGTTACCTAACGTGCCACGGGCTATGAGCGCAGTGTACACCATTGCGTAATGTACTGTGTGCAACTTAACTACGTCAGTTATATGGATGACAGCAGTGTGCGCCTTTTCCTCTCCTTGTTCTCTTTCCTGATGTTGTCATTTAGAAGGAGGTGCAAGTAAACACAGCCTGGGCCTCGGCTCCCTAATGAATCATGAATAATCACTCATCAGCTCTCACCCTCGGCGTATGCTCTGGGTATGAGAGTGTCGGCCTCCACTGGCGGTCTGTTTGGCCCCCGCCGCTGGACCTGCTGCCTGTTTGCTCCGAGCTGCCCCTGCCAGCTGTCCCTCCCGCTGCTCGACACGGGACCCGTCCCTCCCCACCCGCTCGAGCTGTGCCGTACTGCCGCACGTGTCGACTGTGTGTGCCCTGAGTCGGTAATCAGTATCTATGGATTGGTATGTGCCCACTGCTGTGCGCGAGTCTGTGTCTGTCTGCTGCTGTGTCCGCTCGTATGTGTGTGTCCTGTCCGTGACTGTGTGTCCGTGTCCGTGTCTGTGTCCGTGTCCGTGGATGTCCGTGGGTGTCCATGACTGTGTTCCGACTGTGTCCGACACAACTTCGTGACCGTGTCCGTGGATGTCTGTGGTGTGTGTATTCATGGTTGTGTGTCCAGCTTCACTGGTATGTATTTGTTGTGTGCCCGTCGCTGTTTCTGCGCGTCCCTGACGTCGCCGTCCTTTCCCAGATGGCCGGTATCGAGAACTCTCTGGCCACGGCGGCCGGCACTCACCGCCGCAAGAAGGAGAACGTGCCCGTCACGGGCGGCACGCGCGACTTTGTCCAGGAGCTGGAGCTGCTGCACAATACGCTCCGGGAGAAGGACCAGCTGATCCTCAGGTGAGCGCCGGCCCGGTCCCGGCCACAGTAGCCCGCCCACTCCACACAGGATCGGCTACACTGATCAGCTCTGACCACTCATTAGGTACGCAGAGAAAAGATTACTTTCCTACACAGGTACAATATCTTTTGATATCGTGTTCAACACGAAGTATGTCTGAGACGCTGTGGTTCCATGATCTACACGATTATTCGATTACAGAATCCAGTAACTCAATATTCAAACGATCCTTTTATATCAGGTCATAGAACGAACCGTCGCATACTGCCGCAGGCCTGTAATAGAAGCTCAGCACGATTCCACGGCACGCCATGATTCTGTGAAGTGTGATCTCCTGGGAACCAGGTATCATCATTATCTCGGGATCCCCGAGATCCGGAAACTCCGGGGCCTGGACGAATACCCCCGGTGCAAGAGGCTGGTATTTGCAAGTTTTTACATTCTGACGATGCGCCTCCTGCTGTTTGCGGCGGCCGTTGGGAGGAGATAGGGTCATATTTGTCTGCCAGGGGCCGGCGCTGCAGGCTCGGCGCGCAGCCGCCGGCCACGATAATTGGTGTGTTGCCTGATGGGCCGATAGTGCGGCTGGCGCTGTCCAGACCGTGTTCGCCGAGACAGATAGTCATCTCGGATGGGTCAGGCGCCCGGCTGGCAGGTCTCGGGGTCGGCGGGCCGACCTTGGTCGCCGCCGCGCCCCTCCGACCCCTCCGGAGAGGTTCCGACAACACCGCCCGGGGCGGCGGCGTCCGACAGCGCCGCAGGCGGCAGGCGTTGGACTGCCTGATTATCGGAGTCTATCGGAGCTGGAGGCCGCAGTCGATATCCTGCGCAGGTTCATTGTTCCGTCTGCCTGAGCCGATCCACGTGGGAAAGAGACTGGTGACTGGTGAGATATGTAGCTGCCGATATTGTGGGACGGCGACCAGGCTAGGAGCGCTTCCTCCGTAACGATTGGAGAGAAGGTTAAAAGCCTACCCGAGGCCCTATACCAACGACGCACCAGCCTCCCCCATAAATACACCAGCCCAGTTCAGTTTTTGTTAAGCCCCGACAATGCCGACATGACTGTAAAGTGTAAACCACCGAACCCAGGCTGTCATGTTAAACCGCCCGCTCTGTACGTCGTCTCCCCCACCTCACAGCTCTACCCATGAAGGGTGTGTTACCGCACCGCCCCCATGCTCCTGTGGTCTGTGTTATGACTGCAGCACCTCGGGTCCGGCCGTCGGCAGGCTGCTGGGCCGGCCCTGCTCGAGCTCCAGCAGCGGTTTGTTTCCCTCAGGCCGTGTGAGCGCCGGCCGCGCACACATTAGCCGGCCGCCGGAGTCATTAGTCGTGTGAAGGCGGCGCGCTGAGGTCGCCGGGCGGGGGCGGGGGCGGGGGCGGGGGCGGGGCGGCCGGATGGTGTGACGACACCCTGCGAACGGCCCGAGGCGGGCCGATGGCTCAGCCGAGAGGATGTTACGTCACGTGCCACTCATACACATTACCTACACAGGTCGGCCAGGAAAAAGGCGCATGTTTCCGATGAGTAAGAAAAGGTAAGTACCCTACCCACAATGAGTTCAATAAAAAATTCACCCGCGTAGATTTAATTAAGTCCAGCACAATCCTTGTTTGTTTTAAAGTCATTTTTCCTGAGATACACTAGGTATGCTGTATCTCAGTGAAAATGAGATGCCAACCGAGACAATCCTATTAGTATTTATATCCTCTCAACCCGACTGGATCACCTCCCGAGTCCTACAAGTCAGCCCCGCTATCCGTACAGAGGTCTGGCGGCGACGTCTTCTGTCTAGGACCCTATACGGCAGTTCAACGAATCGCCAGCTAGCGGCAATTCGTGACTTCAAAGGAGCTCATTTTAGAACACGATTGAAAGCGCACCTGCGTGATCTCTGGTGCCCATAGTACGTATGTTTTTAGAGTTCTTAGTGTCATTCAAGTGTTCATCAGTTCAGCCATGTTTCGTGTAAGACGTTTCATAGCTGGCCTGTGTCTGCGTTTGAGTGTGACCGTCTTATTTGTCATTGCCATTTGTCATACATGTTATTGTTCCATTTTATGAACGAGGGGGTCATATTATTACCTTATAGCCACAGTTGCTGTGGATGGGTTTTAATAAAGTAGGTTCTACTGGTTCTACTTTGATGTAGTACACATTTATAATTTCTGAAAACAATGTTAAGTCAATCAATAACATGAAACAAAATTGTATGTTTTGATGAAATTAAATTCGGTAAATCAGATGAGCCTACATCTTTTCTCGCTCAAATTCCGCTCATATTGAGCCATTTTACAAACAGTGAATCATTTGTAATATCTCGCGACCCAGTGTCACAGGAGCAGTGTATTTCGGCGGCTCGTCACCGGTCGACACTACAACATTTAATTCCGGCGTTGCAGAAATAGACTCTAATTTTCGGCATTACCTACCGCAAGATATTTCGGCGTTACCAATACGACTTTTGAAGAAGCCGGTACGACCGAAATAGAAGGCAGACAGCCGAAGTATTTGTTATAATCCAAGGAACGGCCTAACTCGGTCGCTTCAGTCCTTCTAAACGGTTCAAAATGTCTTGCGATGATCGTAGCACGAACTCTGATGCGCCAATTTCTGTAGTCGAGTCCAATTTGGCCGCCTTATCAGAGCAGGGTTGGGTAACCGTGCCATTATGCTATATGTAACTCCCCCTCGCCAATGGCCACTTTCTCTTTCCGTTAGGGCTGGCCACGTTTTAACCCCCATCAGTCATGGTGTAGCGTCGTATCTAACATCATAGGACGCCAACACCATGGCAGTCAACAGGCACCACCAAAAAGCATGTTCGTGTATCGAATAATTGTATCCATCCAGATCTTTGGATGTGTCTCAATTCGAAGGCCGAACATTCCAGCATGAAGAGCAGGCGAGGAAAGCAATCCGCATTTTTACTCGCTTGCAGCGCTGCCGGTCGATTGAGATGATGATGATATGTTTGCCAGTGGCCGGTCGGCGGCCCATTTTCCAGCTCGTTGGCGGCCTGAGCGGATGGCGTGATCATGCGACCAATCAGACGGCATGTTTAGGTTTGTTGGCGACCGTTTGATTCCACTATACCTACACGGGAAAATTGACCGGCTCCAAAGAGGCGTGACGCCGCTAAAAAAATAGCCACAGCGAGTCATTAGCTGTCATGGTTCCACGAGGTGTCAGTGGCGATCAATGTCCCACGACGTGTCAATGGCGGCCAATGTCCCACGACGTGTAAATGGCGGTCAATGTCCCACGACGTGTCAATGGCGGCCAATGTCCCACGACTTGTAAATGGCGGTCAATGTCCCACGATGTGTCAGTGGCGATCAATGTCCCACGACGTGTCAATGGCTGCCAATGTCCCACGAGGTGTCAATGGCTCCCAATGTCCCACGACGTGTCAATGGCTCCCAATGTCCCACGACGTGTCAATGGCTGCCAATGTCCCACGAGGCGATTCCGACTATGCGACTATGTGACTGACAGTGCCTGTGTGCCGTGTTGCAGCCTGCGCAGTCAGATCATGTCCGTGTGACTGACGGTGCCTGTGTGTTCGCAGTCAGATCATGTCCGTGTGACTGACGGTGCCTGTGTGTCCGCAGTCAGATCATGTACGTGTGACTGACGGTGCCTGTGTGTCCGCAGTCAGATCATGTCCGTGTGACTGACGGTGCCTGTGTGTCCGCAGTCAGATCATGTCCCTGTGACTGACGGTGTCTGTGTGCCCGCAGTCAGATCATGTCCCTGTGACTGACGGTGCCCGTGTGCCGTGTTGCAGCCTGCGCAGCCAGATCATGTCCGTCTGTCAGCGGCAGCAGGGTCAGGAGGCGGAGCGGGCGGCCAGGGAGCGCGAGCGGGCCCTACTGTCAGAGCGACTCGGCCAGCTGCAGACACAGACCGACAAACGCAAGGCGCACGCCAAAAACCTCAGACTTGCACTCGAGAAACTGGAAACATCCGAGTACGTATTGGGACGGAGACGTCATAAGTGGTGTCACTTGCTATACAAATATAACCGGGAAATCTGCATTGATTGGCTCCGGTTGTCCAATCATTATTGTACCTAAGACAACGTCGTTGTGTTCATATTTTTCTTCAAAACATTTAACTTCTTATGTCTCCTGACCCTCAGTCCTTAAACTATTCCCAGAAATTGATCGAGTGTCATTTGTACAGTGTAACTTCCTGTTGATAGATTCATCCGACAGCTTGGTGCCACTTTTGGTGCTTGTGTGTTATGTACCAATTGACTACAGATGAGCTGGCGAGGCCAAGGTGAAATGATGCCTTGTGTAGTCGGTGCCCCGCCTAGCACGATTGGTGGACATCGCTTGCCTGATGTCTTCAGCAGGCATGTCATTGCTCAGAGATTGGATCGCAGGGCTCGTGACATCATTATTTCTCCGTGCCGCTGTGTTGGCGTATCTTTGCGTCGCCAGCGAGGAGCCTCCCGGCGGCGGGTACCCGATAAAATCGCCAGTGCCCGTGCAGGCAAGCGACCCGCGCCGTGCTGGCTCGTGTCGATGTACTGCTGCTGCTGCGGCGGCGAACTGAGCGCACTGTTCCGACGGCCCCGTCGCGAGTAGTGTCTGTGATTAGTCAACAAATGACGTCAACTCAAGTAGCATGACTCACTCGTCCCAACATATGTTTGCCTAATGACTATCAGCCATTGTCTGTGGCTACTTAATCGTCGCGATATCCGGTTACGAACATGTGAACGGCCTCCCGGACCCAGTTTAGAACACCAAAGGGCCATGTAGATGTGCAAGGGCCGGACATATTAATTTGCATGAGCTTGAAGACGTCGAACATTGTCAAATTTTTCCTTTCATTTAGTCCGAACCCTTTGAATGGACGGATTTGCGAGGCCAGAACCCACGCTAAGCAGAGCTTGTTGTGCAGCTCCCGACCCCTACCGTCAAGGGAAGGTCCGGGTAGACGACAGAGTATAGACAGAACGTCTCCGTGTCCCACATAGCCGGACATGGCCGGCACAATGCATATATTACTCTAAGTAAAATCAGCAGCGTCCGTTGACGCTCTGGCAGCTCATCATTCCCCGCACGAGGGACAGACGACAGACGAGGAACAGAGGAACAGACGAGGAACAGCGTCTCGGTGGCCGGTAGCTCATTGAGCTGTAACTATATTCCCAACCCCGGCTGTTTTGAGTAGGTAGATGAAAGAGCTTTCAAGCGATTCGCCCCCGACATTGATATACCTACTTCCCAGTCCTGGATGGACTATGTAGTCCTTATTGGTTTTGGCTTCCCCAGACTCCTGCTCTTTTTTCGCTGTCGGGTCTCCCTTGGCTTCAGTCGCAGTTTGCGTTGCTTTGGCAGCAACTGGCGGGGACTCGGGTGGCGCCTGACAGACCTCTCTGCCCAACAGGAATATCGACGCCTGCATTCGCCAGGCCGAGCTGGAGTATGAGCTGGAGCGCGAGGAGCTCAACATCCTCAACCTGCAGGGCGAGCAGATGACGGTGCGGGCCAAGATCGAGGACACGGACGGCCACATCAGCACCGCGCCCGGCAGGGTCTCACTCTCCAGGTCAGACTACATACCATAGACTTCAGACTGCAGACTACATACTTCAGACTCCAGACTCAGACTGCAGACTGCAGACTACAGACTACAGACTACAGACTACAGACTTCATACTACAGACTATAGACTACAGACTGGACTTCACTCTCGGCGGCAGGGTGTCACTTCAGATGGCATTAAATTTAGTCCCACTTCCGGCATTCCATTTTAAGTAACTTTGATATTAACGCGTGGGTTTATTGGGAGAGTGGCTCCTTGATCCCCTCCCGGTGATATTTTCTAATATTTCGTAAACTGACACCAGTATCCCTGCCCGCCGAGCAGCTGTCCGTCCAGCTCTCCTGCCCCGCCGAGGAGGCCGCTATCGAACGGATCGCTGTCCCTTGCGTCAGGAGAGCAGTGTCGCCGGCATATTACGTGCTAATTCACAGCCGCAAAAATGTTGTTGTTGCACGACATGATGTCAGAGACCGCATGACACCCGTTCTGCAGCCGGGCTTAAAGTGGTACCGCCAGCCGTGTCCCCACACCTGTGTTTTACCGGGCCGACCGACTGAGCCCGGCGGTCCGGACCCATGTCGCCGGATTTATGTCGTGTTAACGTAACTGCGGCATTTGTACTCCCACGTCACGCTCATGACTTCATCAACAGTGGCCGTGTTGTGTTCCACGAAGCGACGGCCGCGATTATCCGCACACGCCCACTACGCCTGACGCCGCCTACCGGGCGTAAATCACGCCACGCCTGACGCCGCCTGGCGGTGCCTGCCAGGCGCTAACCATGCCACACTTACACGGAGAGGCGCTTTCCAGGGTTCCGCGCCGGTCACAGCTCTCCCATCGGTAGAATATAATACCATACCACCGTTAGCAGTAACACGAGACGCAATTCCTTCGCGTAGAGTGACGAACGGCGATCTCGAGCTTGAGTTTAAACATGGCAACCGCAATGTTATTTAAACACTACCGTTGAAAGGGGTAACCTTTCACCACAACTCCCATCTCTACCCGATCCCTCTAACCGAGCACGGCTCGAACCCACGTATAGCCGAGCAGTGCTCTGTCTGTCTGTCTGTCTGTCTGTCTGTCTGTCTGTCTGTCTCTCTGTCTGTCTGTCTGTCTGTCTGTCTGTCTGTCTGTCTGTCTGTCTGTCTGTCTGTCTGTCTGTCTGTCTGTCT
>JARFNZ010139387.1:0-10612 GCA_031763405.1 Balanus nubilus
CTCACCCAACCCCGGGTCACCTGACCTCATCAAACTTCCCCCCACCCCGGACCACATGACCTCACCCCACCCCATGTCACCTGACCTCACCCCGCCCCCGGGTCACCTGACCTCACCCCACCCCAGGCCATCTGACCTCATCCCACCCCGCCCGCCAGCACTGACACGTCCTGACGCGCCTCGTCGGCTCGGCCGGCGCAGACAGGCCCTGGCGAGGCGGCCGGCGCCTCGACAGACACTAACGGTACACGTGCCGACCTCTCGCCGCCTCCCTCCCTCAATCCCCGCCGTTGGCCGGCGACTCACCTGCGCTGACCCGCTGGAGGTCGACCGGCGCGGCCGAGCCGTCCGTCTCCATCGCGCCCACCGCTTCGCTCACGTCCATCGCGCTCATGGCGGCGCTCTCCGGCAGGCTGGCTCACGCGCTGGCCGGCGGCTGCGGCGCGCGGCGCTCTCGCTCTCTCTCGCTCTCTCTCTCTCTCTCTCTCTCTCTGTCAGGGCGCCGGTGAGTCTGCGGCGGCCGGTGCGCTGGTCGGCTGTGTGGGCGGGGGCGGTGCCGTCAGCGGCCGGGCCTGGCGCGGCGGCCGGCCGGCGGTGTACAGCAGAGCGTGGCCCTCGGGCCCATCTCCTGCTGCCGCACACCGTCACCCAGCGGCAGGGAGGGCGAGACGAGGGACAGGTGTCGATCAGTGGCGAGACGGGTCACCTGTGGACAGAAGAGAACACGGTGTCAGGACATACAAGGTGGCACATACACCACACACACACAGCAGCTATTACTGGATACAAAGTACAGCACGCATCGGTCATCTGAAGACGGCAGTACCTAGGTGCTATGGCGTTAGGGGCGCAGCACACAGCAGCCAGCACTTGACGATGAGCCACAGCCCTCCGAACGACGCTCGTCGCAGCGGCAGAGAAGGGCAGCGAGGGGTCAGCAGAGGGCACCGGCCGTCCCCTGGGTGTGGTCCCTGTCCCCCCATCCTGCTGTGGCCCCTGTCCCCACCATCCTGCTGTGGTGGGGTGGGGTGGTGGTCGTCGGTGTCAGACAGCACCTGGAGGGCGCCGGCGGGCGCCAGCCAAGGTCATACGACGAGCCAGGTGTGGCCCACGTGCAGCACCCCTCCCGCTGCCACCGTCACGGCTCTGTCCCCACTCCCGTGACGGACCCCAGGACTTGACACGTCACGCCTCTCGGCTATCCCCTGGGGTGTCCCGTCCTCTGAGATTGTCCCCTGGAGTGAATCGTCCTCCGAGGTTGTCCCCTGGAGTATCCCGTCCTCCGATATTGTTTCCTGGCGTGTCCCGCCCCCCGGGGTTGTCCCCAGGATGTCACACACAGCCTGTCCTGTCCTGTCCTGTCCTGTCCTGTCCTGCCCCGTCCCGTCCCGTCCCGTCCCGTCCCGTCCCGTCCCGTCCCGTCCCGTCCCGTCCCGTCCCGTCCCGTCCCCCTCTGCCGGCGGCCGTATGTCAGACACGTGCTGCCGCCTGACGGCCCCCTGTCCCATGTTTTGTCCCGTCGTGGAGAGTGCGACTCGAGGTGTGGCGGTTTGTCGGCGTCCGTCACACGCATTCCGCCCGCAGGACTGCTTAGTATGCCGCGTCAGCCCGGTCCAGCAGCGCGGAGCAACGGACCAGTGGCGGCGGCGGCGGCCCGAATCTCATCATCAGTATGCTGTTCGCAGTGTGATGTCGCTAAGCTCAAGTCGCTACGATGTTCCGATCCCTGTGCGCTGTTAATCCGAACGGAGTTGACATGCACCGACGTGATAAAACCTGATCTGCTTTGACCTGGTGTGACCTGATCTGACCGACCTGTCTTCCTTCCACAGGTCGTATCCTGTTGATGCTGCGCTCCCTGAAGCGGGCCCACGCGCTGGAGCCGTCCAGCGCCCGTCTGGCGGCGCAGCTGGTGCGCTTCCGCCGCCTGCTGGCTGAGAAGGAGGCGCAGCTGAGCGAGGCGGTGCGCGCCGTGGTGGCCGAGGCGGCGCCGCGCCTCTTCGGCGACCGGACTGCCCAGCAGCTGGCCGAGCGGATGGTGGCCGAACAGCCCGACTCGCTCACCCACGTCCTGCAAGGTGAGGACAGGGGAGATGGGGCCTCTGAGAGAGGCTGTCACAGGGGAGAGGGGGCCTCCCAGAGAGGCTGTCACAGGGGAGAGGGGGCCTCCCAGAGAGGCTGTCACAGGGGAGAGGGGCCTCTGAGAGAGGCTGTCACAGGGGAGAGGGGGCCTCCCAGAGAGGCTGTCGAAAGGATACTGCTGCAGGAGGGACAAGGTACGGCCTGAAGGCTGACGGGAGGGACAGGGCACGGCCTGAAGGCTGACTGGAGGGACACAGGGAGCTGAAATACGGCTGCAGGCGGGATGGCGCTGGAAAAGCGTGTGCTTAGTGCTCTGGGTGGTAAACGTGCGGATGACAGGGAGTTGAAATAAGATGTGGGAGGAGTAACACCGGAGAGCACACGCTGCTGTTTTGGCGTGTTGTGTATTCCATGAGGTTGCGCAGTGCTGGTTGGAGAGGCTGCAACATGCAGCGGCAGCAACAGAGCAGTATTCATAGGCTGGGTGCAATGATACCCGAACAGGCCCATAAAATGCTGTTTTTACTTATTTTGTATTCCGTAAAGAAGCATCTCTAGTGGATCGAGAGAGCGCAACTTCTAGCAGATCAGATGCATCAGTTTTATCTGAATGCGATTATGCACTGATTTGATCGATCGATGGGTATTTTGGTGAATGCTAACTATAGTAAAGCCAGTGTCGATATGTCAGTTCATGGGTCTGTGTGTTGGATCAGTGTTTGGTATAGTGCTGAGTGCAGTGACAGCCGGGCAGAGACCAGTGCCGCGCGGCATGGACACCGGCCACGCCAGCCACATCAACGGACGCTGGCTGCTCCTCCGTTCGGAGGACGCCGATTGGGGAGCGGCGTGTCTCTGCTGGGCTGGCGACCAGACACTTGTCGCCATGTGGTGATACTCGGACATAGTAAGCGTGCTCTGTGGTCCATTTTACGGCCGATCTGGAATCGATGGCGTGCTAGCGGTGTGCCGGGGATATTTGACTGGTGGTCGCTCGGTTCACAGGTGCGCGCATGGCGTTCTTCCTGGACAACAGCAGGGACGCCGAGGCTGTGAAGCTCGTCTCCGACTTGGCTGCCTTTCCCAACTGCACATGGCAGGTGGGTCTATCTCGCATCTGTATGACGTGGCCGCCGTTTTGGGTCGTCTCCATGCCGTGCCAAAGGATTTGGGAGTGCTAGACTCTCAGGTATTTGTTCGCGGAATAGTGTTCTAAGGATGGTTCTTTGAAGCAAACTTGGTTGACGTGCGTTGTACCTCAGAATCTTAGGGTAGTTTTGGCAGTGATTCCGTTTTTACAAGTGCTAATTGAAATGTCTGTCGTAGATTAATTGATAGCGCTGTATGAGGCCAACCGCAGGTCGTGGGTTTGTGGATGGTGTTCTGTGGTCATGTCTGCATGCTGTGTCGTCCTGCCTGTCCTGCGGTGGACCGGTGCTGAGCTACTGCGGTTGCACGACATAAGGCGGCGCTATGGACCAGGCTTGAGTACTACGTGAAGGGAAACCGGCCTTTGAGGGGTTTACCATTTTACGGGGTTTGTGTGTGATTAATTGTTTCTTGATTTAAACTTACCAGCGCTTGAAGTGTTCAGGAGCATGCACCTGCCTTCTCTGATCATACATGCTGATTTCGGAAGTTTTAGGATTACATAGTTGATTTCAGTCATTTGACCGGTGGGGCTCAGCCAGCCTTTTTCGCGCTGGTAATCTCTGCTGTTTACGCGCCCATAAGACACAATTATCCATCACCAGACTGGGTCTCGCTGGGACCACTGTTCCAGGTTATGCCGTTCGCTGGATTCAGTACCGTTTAGGTGCAGGGCTTTCATCATTTCTTCCTCGAATATTATTCGGTTCTCATGCGGTCAGTTGATTGTTTGCTCAGCTTTGGAAGGAATGTATTACTCTTACTTTGTATCCCAAACTCGCCCCCTGAGCACATAATGCCTAAATTATTTTCAAACCATTCCGCGAAGGAATGTATGCACGTTATATCGCGCACGGCCTGCACCTCGGCGCAAAATGGCTGGATAATTGCCGAATTATTCCGCGAAGGGAGGTAACTATCGCTGCTCTATCGGGTCCGATAATCATACGTGACCGTACCATTCCACGGCACAGTTCCTCTCGCACGTTCCGGATGATGAAACCCCCGACTGTAATCGGCACTGTGTAGGACGCTGATTCAGCAATTGTGACCGGGGCCTTTCCGTGGCCGTGGCGTTGGTCCTCCTCGCTCTTGAATGGCGTCCCTGGCGGCGTGCTCGCCGTGACATGATACGGTGCGGTGTGTACCTGCCGGCGCCGTCCCCATCAGCGGGTGTGCTCGCGGAGGCGGGCTGCGATATCCATCTAGCCCGGCAGAGCTGCCGTGCCGTGCCGTGTCCTGTCTCGGGCTCTGTTTGTCTGAGTGTGTGTCTGGGTCGGGACGTGCTGGCCTGCGCGTCTGTCTGCCGTACTGACGTGTGTCTCTCCGTGCCCGGCAGATGTGCCGTGACGTGCTGGCGGCGATGCTGGCCGGTGAGCTGGGGCCGGCCGGAGAGGCGGCCGCCGACTCGTACCGGGCCGCCTGCTCGGGCCGCTTCCAGTACTGCGCCGTGCTGGGTGGGCCGCTGCCGCGCCCCGAGCCGGCCGCTGAGAACAACGGCCCTAACGGCCCGCTCTCCGTCAAACACGCCGCCGCCGAGAACAACTGACGCGTCCGGCGCCGCCCGACGCCGCGCGCGGCACTCGTAGTTCCCGTCTGGGCCGCCGATCGGCGCCACCCGTCCGCCTGTGGCCGGCGGACAGCGTTCGGAAATTTTGTACAGTTTGTATCATACTATCGCTGGGTTTTGAAAGCTAGTCTATGACGTTAATCCGCGGCGGCGCAGGGCCGGCGATTTCGTGACCGGGGTTGCGTGCGCGCGCGGCCACTGGGAAGCCAGCCTCTGCTCTCCAGCGGTACGCCGCGCACCGGGTCAACGGGCACTGCTGGTCAACATGATTTTACCTCTGCGATTGTCAGGATCATCGACTACCGATCGCTCTCCTCAGTTATTGCTCCTACCGGCCGGTTGGAAACGCACTTGGTCTTGCGAGTTAAGTTTGTCTCTTGTGTGACCTTATTTATAGCAATAATTGTTTGAGTTGGCAGCCGCAGAATGTACTGCTGATGATCCAGATTGCCTGTAGACTTCGCCGGTCCTCGATTGAATAAACTTTTATAAAAACCGCAGCTTGCTGTTGCTCGTGGATCTTTCCAATCACTTCAGGCATCACAGAGCTTGCTTTTGGCCGATTTTCAAGTTGTGCTCTGCTCTTCTTGCATGCGTTCGCTCTGGTTTCTCTGATCTGCTCAAAGCTTTTAAAACCCGCGACAAGACTTTACTGCTGTGCGGTGGAACATTGGGAAAGTTGTCCCATGATCATACTCCTAGCCTGACCTTGTAGTAGCCTTGTGTTGTTGAGCCCCTTCAGAAAACTCGAGACAATGGTTCGAACTTGGAATGGTGACTTTTGTACCATTTGTGGGTTGTGAGCGTTTTGATGAATCAGGTTAATACACCATGAGCAGATACATTCGGGTGCATGTGAATGAAGATGCCAGAAAACGCATGGGTGGTGAAGCAGATGTATTGAGTGCCTGCTTTTGAGAACACCTCAGACGATGGGAGTATGACCGGTGTGTTGAAGAGGTATCCAAATGTCCAATTTTTTTTCTTCTTTCTTTCTAAACACCTATCCGTGGTGTTGATTTTCATCTGCTCAGGCCTCGTAGGTTTAGCTGGTGAATGCATATTCTACATTTATCGCCGGTGTTTTAGCCGGTCGACTGCGCTCAAACGAACACCAAATCATAAGTCTGGAAACGCCAAACTATGAGAGGACTAGAATTTGGGCATCGTCCTAAAGTTTGCTGTTCCCTACAAGCTGTGTTTAGTTGTATCGTGCACATTATGATGTATAGTATGGGTGGTTGAAGTTTGCCACCCCATCCTAAAAAAGCTGAAAGCCGATGCGGAATGCCCACAGCTGCCCGGAGTGCTGCAGGACGTGTTAAAGGGGCATACATGTGGGAACATGGAATAACCTGTCTTAAATCAAGTGTCTATGAGTCTAAGATGCGTAGATGTCTGATCGTATTACAATTTCCAACGTTGATCCATTCTGGTCGAATTCGTTCGGGAATGCGACAGGCAATTCTGAAGGTGTCCAACATTTGAGCCGCCGCGTTGCCCCGGTGACGGCGCATCTGTCTCCAGTTTGTGCAGCCAGTGGGAGCTCAAAGACCAGTCGATCTCTCTGCTATCGATGGACACTGGATGAGCGTTTGATTTTCATTCGATTCGAAGATGTCTGGTGTGTGTGTGTGTGTGTCTGTGTGTGTGTCTGTGTGTCTATGTGTCTATGTGTCTATGTCTGTGTGTTCAGTGTTCACTTGTCTCAGCCGGAGCGGCCTGCCGGCAGAACGGGCGCAGTCTCCGTCGATCTTTGACTTAACTGTTAGGGCCACGTCATACCGAGCCGTACCGTGGCGATTTGGTGCTCCGACCTCGACGTGCCTACCTGCTGTCCAGTGTCCACGGGTGTTGCCACCGATACTGATCGCTGATGAAGGGCAGCGCTCCCGCCGCATCGTCTGCTGTTGGTAATGGTCATCAGAGGAAGGAAACTGACTGTGCCAGGCCAGATTGAAACCAATTGATGAGCGAGGGACAGATGAAGACAGGGCCTATTTTAAGGAAATTTCACCGGGGGGGGGGCAAATTGAATAACCGTGCATCCTTTACGAAGGCAAAACACAAACCAAATGCAAATAAAGCAAATCATTGATCCGCGCATTTCACACATGCTCGAGGAGTGCATCCTCCATACCAATATAATATACAAGTTATAGAGGACACTTCAATCTAACAGCTGGTGCCAAATTCATACTCCTGAGACGTAAGGTTTAAAAAATAAACCACCAAACAGGGCCAATTAAACACTTATTGCATAGGGAACGTGTGGCGTTACTTCCCGTGGTGTAACGGTATTCGCTGCCTGCCACAGACGAGTCTACTTAGCAAGAGTGCATTATATATGTTTATGGTTGTCCACGAACCCACGCCCCTCCGATCGCCCAGCGCCCCTCTAACTACACAGCGCCCTCCTGACCTCCCAGCGCCCTTCTAACTACACAGCGCCCTCCTGACCTCCCAGCGCCCTTCTAACTACCCATCACCCTCCTGACCTCCCAGCGCCCTTCTAACTACACAGCGCCCTCCTGACCTCCCAGCGCCCTTCTAACTACACAGCGCCCTCCTGACCTCCCAGCACCCTTCTAACTACCCATCACCCTCCTGACCTCCCAGCGCCCTCCTGACCTCCCAGAACCCCTCTGGCCGCCGATCGCCCTTCTGACCGCTCAGCGCCCTCCTCACCACTCGGCACCTTTATGCCCGTTCAAAGCGCTGCTAAACGGCCAGCGCCCTCCGAAGCGCCCAGCGTCCTTCTGACCACTCGGTCCTTTTAAACGTCCAGCGCCCTCCTGGCCGCTTAGCGACCTCTGGAGTCTAGACTGCCCAGGGCCCTTTTGACCGCCCGGCGCCCTCCTGACCTAACAGCCCTTCTGACCGCCGAGCGTCCTACTGACCGCGCAGTGCCCTCCTAAGCGCCCAGCGCCCTTGTGAACGCCCCCTTCCGACCGTTTAACGGCCTCTTTCTGACCACTCAGCGCTCTCCTGACCGCCCAACACACTTCCTTTCACTCAGCGCTTTCTGACCACTCAGCGACCTGACCGCCCAGAGCACTTCTGATCACTCCGTGCCCTTCTGATCACTCAGCGACCTGACCGCCCAGAGCACTTCTGATCACTCCGTGCCCTTCTGACCACTCAACGTCCTCCTAACCGCCCAGCGCCCTCCTAACCGCTCAACATCCTTATAACCGCTCAGCGCTCTCCTAACCGCTCAGCGCCCTCCTGACCACTCAGCACTAGTGATGAAAGATTTGGAGATTTTCCGAATCATATCCGATCTAAAATCCGATCAAATCTGACAACATTAAGCGAAAAGTGTCCGAAAGGTCATCGAGTCCAAAAATACAAAAAAAAACTTACTTGGAAAGAAATAATGTTTTGCAGTTACATCATTGTTTTTGTGTCATAGTATCATACCTAACTAACTCGTATCAACTTCCAACCACCACTGTATGGTGCAAACCCCACAGAGTGCAAGGTCTAGAAACCAGTTAGATAGGGAAATGCGTGAATAATGTCATGTGTCTTGTCCGAAAATTGTTCAAGAGAATTGTCGCTGACCGACCGACGTCCCAACCGGAATCGGTGACCTGTAATTATTTTATTTGTTTATTTTCGGAGGTCCGAAAATTTGGACTCCGATTTACACCGCTACTTAGCACCTTTCTGCCCGTCCAGTGCCCTACTAAACGGCCAGCGCCCTTTTGCATGCCCAGCGCCCTCATGATCGCTCACAAAAGTGGATCCAGAAAGGCGATTTCGGGCGTTTCGTGTCGGGCGGATGGGGGGCAAATCTAAAATAATGAAAACTCATCCGATTTCGCTTCCATATGAATTGGTTGTTGATGTAAAGCAGTGTCCTGGCATTAAGAACCATTGTAAAAAAAAACGTCACCCTTTGGACAATATTTCCATTCTTTTTCCCAATTCAATAATGAATTTTCCACTTCCTCTTATTTGCAGCAACTGGTTCTGAGGGTTCAGCTTTGTCAAGGCTAATTAAGTCATTTGGCCTTCTTTGATTGAGTTTTCCACTGTTCATGGTGCATATTCTGGAGCTGAATTTCCCACTCACGGTACATATTTTGGGGCCTGATTTTCCCATTCCTCACCATGGCCTCAAAGCAATTATGGGACCCCGATGTAAAACAATCTTCTTTAAATTAAAGTTGCTTAGTTTTCCTTTTCTATCGGGAAATGTGTTACTTTTTATCGCTTTCGGACATTTGGGGATGGGCCCCGGTTCCCCCCCCCCCCCCCGTTGGACCAACCTTTGACCGCTCAGCACCCTCCCGACCGCGTAACGCCCTTTCGACCGTTCAGCGCCTTCCTAAACGGCCAATGCATTTCTGACCGCCCAGTACTCACCTGACCTCACATCGCCTTTCTGACCGCCCATTACCCTTCTGACGGCTCAGCGTCCTCCTAACTGTCCGCGACATCCTGTCCATCCGCCGCTCCCTCTCCGTCTGGCGCCTTTCTAGAAAATGCAGCTTTGAATGATAAATTTTGAGGCAACACGTGAAGGTTATGTTGCCAGCGATAGGAGTGATACGCCCTTATAGCGAACATAAATACCTTGACGTCGCATAAGGTGACAACAAAACCACAAAAGCGCCCTTTGGTCGTCAAAATGGCCGAAATACCGTGTCCTAGAAAGGTTTAAACAAAAAGTGAGCATTGGCCCCTTGCAGCTTGGCACTCTTAACGCCGAGCACCCATGATCACTTTTTTAAATTTACACCCCTACTATTTTATGGCCTTGTCCCCCTTGTCCCAGTGCAACACTCAAAGCTGCAATGAATTAAGCGCCTCTTTCGTAGTAGAATTGGCAATAAATGTGCTTTGAAACAGAAATTGGTAGCATATTTTAAAGAGTTTTCTTATCTTCTTTCAAAACATGAATTTGTATGTGGTATGCATCAGAATATTCGCAACTTAACAAAATATTATGGTTTTCGCTCATTTTCGATTTTTGTTTCATGGTGGACAAATGTTCGTGACTGGGGGGCAATTCTGCTGACTGCGGGGGCATTTGCCCCTCCAGTTAACATGTTAAAATATGCCCTGGATGAAGAGGAAGAAATGATTTAAAGAAATGTATATTTAAAAATTCACTTATCTTTTATAAAATAAAAATGTTCATTCAAAAATAGGTTTCAGCTTTTTTTTTTAGTGAAAATAAAATTTCCGGATTCTTGGGTGAGAATGGTTACAGAAGCCGGGTCCCATTCTAAAGGTAGAGTTTATTGCTTTGGTCTTGAGCCCTTCCGACCACGTAATTCCTGGTTCAGAGCGGTGTTTAACGGCGAAAGTCCTACATGGGTAAATATACCTGGACATGGTCCGTCCCATCCATTGATGCCGCCTTGACCTGATTTCGAACACGGCTACGCGGTCCAAATAAAGACGCCTGCAACGGCTCAAACTCGATGGACCTGACGGCGGGCTGACCAATTGAGATGTGAATTGTGAAGGTAGTCTGGCGCTCTGGGCCGATTGAATCGCTGTAGTGGTCTATCATGTAGCAGTTATTCTAATGGGAGATATTAATGAACACCAGCAGCGAATACCCATTCCCAAGTTCGCGAGCCGAAACGAGCGCCGTCCTAATTTGACCGCCACAAGCAGTGGCGCAACAAGGGGGGGGGGGGTCAAAGGGGTCAGCTGACCCCCCGAAATTTATCAGGAGGCCCACTTTGCCCGCTAACTTCTTCTTCGGCGAGGGACGGCTTTGACAACAGTCATTTGTTCTACAAGGAGTCCGCCGCAGGGCCTCCTGTAAGAGATTTTGACTGGGGGGGG
>JARFNZ010139398.1:0-10612 GCA_031763405.1 Balanus nubilus
GACGGACGACGGACGACGGACGACGGACGACGGACGACGGACGACGGACGACGGACGACGGACGACGGACGACGGACAACGGACAACTGACAACTGACAACAGACGACTGACAATTGACGACACACCACACACAACAAACGATTGACGATCCTGCCGTCTGACCTCACTGACCGCAGAGTGATGACATTCGGACGGCTGAGGTACGATCTGTTGACGGGCGACACGAGCGGCTTTTCGCATGGACTGGAATAGATGACACTCGGTCGCATCGTGATCCGCTCCTGCTCGTTATTTAAATCTGAATCAATATTTGTTTAGCCAATGTGAAGTCAGAGGAGGCGCGGACAAATTCGGGAGGTTTGGTTGAGTCAACTCTGAGTCAAGTGGTCCGATTCTGAGTCAGATGCGAGTCCACTGATCAGCTAGAGTCAGCTTGAGTCGGTCAAAGTGACTGAACTTTATGAGACGCAACATGTTCACCAGCTTTTAGCTTGACATATCCTTGACGTGTTTGACTGTGATTTCTTTATTTGTACGAGTATAGGAAAGCGAATCGTATTTGACACCAAATTCTGTTTTCCAACCCTTTTGGTTCGGCACATTTAAGCTCTGATATGGCTACTAATGTATGCTGTATGTGTTAATATCTTTTCAAACGCTGAATTACATCGGTGTTTCCCCACTGCACGGTTAAGATCCAGCCTGTACGTGCGGCTACGATACAGAGACGGTTTGACACTATTATATCATATCATGCCCATTGTACACAAACCAGAGAAACACCCTTTATTACAACATGTCGCAAACCTTGCATCACGACTTCAGTCAATATACAACACATCAAAAACTACAAATCCTCCTACACGGCACAAATCTGGACAGTAGCGACGGTCGGGCGGTGGCACAAGATTTTCAGCCTTTATACATAACTCTGGCCGTTTTAACAGCTACCTGACCCTTTGAGACGTGGGCGGGCGCGGTGCACCCGTTGAGGACGGTGGCAACCGCAGGGCTCTCCGGGATATCTGGAACCAGCGTGACACGATATCCGGTGCGGCGGCGGTGATAGTGGCTACCATGATTTGTTTGTCTACGTGTTTTTTTCTTGTTTTTTATAATTTCTTTTGAGCTGGTACCAAGAATCAAGCACCTCGGTGCTTTTGTACCAACTCACACCGGATTAAACAACATGCTATACTGATGATGATAATAAACGGTTTGATGATAATGATGATCCCTTGGTGTAGTTCATTAAGAGTAGGGTACGTTTCGGCACCTAGGCAAAATTTCTCCCTTTTCTCTCCCATTCCCTTTTCCATCATCACCATCGCTATGTTCATAGTTGCAGTCGTCTTGTATTTTCTTTCGTGAATACTTTTGCAGTTATGGGCGCCGTGTGACCGTAGGGCCGGTGCGCCCCAAACCCCAAATAATAATCACATCGGTGTTTGTTTTCAGAGTCGCGTCGGTGGGGTAGTGGTGGGGGCGGCTCGGTGACTTCAGTGACTCCACGGTCACCGAGCACGGTCCACGCCAGCGATGAGGACGCAGTGGACCGCTCCAGGAGGGACTATCTGGCCACCGTGGTCAACCTCTACAGTCTCTAACCTCTACAGACTGTAATTTCTACGGTCTGTTATGGTAACAGGGGGCTATCTGGTTACCATGGTGAACCCCTACAGCTCGTTATTGTACTGTTCAGGGAGGCTTTCAGGCTTCCGTTTACGTTTCCGTAGAATGGATGGCGTGTGGTATTCCTGTTGAACAAGGCCATCCAATCCCATATTTTAGATCTGGCCAAGCAATTACTGCAAAAATAGTGATGTCGGTTTATTGATACATGACACGAAAGAGAAGGGATGAATATGACAGTCTCATCAAACATATTTTGAGGAGGCTGGTTTTGGAGACTATTTTCTTAAAAATACCTCCGTACGTATTGCTCTCTAAGCTAACCTAGTCATGATCTGTCCAGTGTGCGTACACATTCTAGTCAACATGAATCTAGTCGATCTCCATCTAGTCACGTGCCGGCTTGGCTGTCTAAACATTGTATTGCTTATTTATGGAGTCGAGAGGCAGCGTCACTTGCAGTTGCTTGACCGTCAATGTCTGTAGTTGCCAATGCCATGAGTAATTACTAAAGCTGAACCTGATTGAGAAACTCCGGATCTTCAAGTCTTTTGGTAGTGAATCATTGTGTGTAAAGTGATCGAGCGTTGCCACAACTAGTCACTACTGCAGCTATTAAGTTGCCGCTATGTAAGCGGTAGTGGCGGCAAACCATGTCGAAGGGATGTCCTGGTGACTCGGTGTGGACCCACCGCCGATCCAGTGACGTCACACTGTGCTCATCATGCCGTCCGAAAGGCTCGTCTGGGCGCCATGCGCTCTTACCAAACAAAAAGGGTACCATTATGTCGATTGTACAGTGTGTTAAACTCGCAACCTGCATGAATTCAACAGCGTTCTCCTGTTATGTTCATAAACATAGAGTTGGTGGTACGGTCTAGCGCTTCCCCGATCACCTGACTGTTTACTGTGTGTAATGCCGGTCGCACACTGTGTCATTCGACCGCGATGTCGCCGCAATTTTTCCGACGATATAGCCTGTGTGACGACTGAAATTTCAAGTTGCGCCTCCGAACGCAATGCAGTTGGCCGCTGGTATTGCGTCACACTAATTACATTTTTTTAGGCTTGATCACATCACCACAAAAAAACAAATCGTGGTGATATCGCGACCGAACGTCCTGGTGTGCGGCCGGCTTAAACCGGCCGGATCTCTGTTCGCTGTGAGTCATACGAACCCCTGCGGACCTCCGTGTGTCCGTGAGGGGGCCGCTGGTGACCCTGAGCTGATGTAAATCGGGCGGGTATCGTGATCTCGGGACCAAACAGCGTACCTGGTCGACCCTGTGTGTAAGCTGGTCAAACGGGCCAGTGATCGGTCCTCGGATCGCTGCGTTTGAATGGCGCGAGTGTGTGGATTTCCGCGCTGTGTTTCACGCATTGTGTGCGCTTGCTGTTCGTGTTCTTGGGCTGTTAACGCCACGTAAACTGCATTTAGAAACCAGTTGTTGTGTTTCTAAGAAAACAGGACACTCCATTCGATTCCGCCCATAATGCCTTGTTTTCTCTGTATGCACATCGATGTTTGTGTGAATAATATATTTGCGTACAAAAATGGCACCGCTTCACTTCTGCTATTCACTAATAACGTCTCATCGAAATGGACGGTATTTTAAATACTTCACACACTCGCTCTCACCCAACACATCAATAAATATTATAAAAGGCAACATTCAGATTATAAACGACCTTATAAACGACTGGACCAAAGGCGACCAGCGAAGCGCGCAAAATAAGCTCACCAACAAATCCGTATAAATCTCATCAAACATGCTCCACATACTACACATGGTGCCAGGCGAGTGTCGCGCGGGAAGGACCATGAACGGGACACAATGTGTGCAGTGCCATGGTGCTTCCCGCTGAGCCCTGGCCGCGACGGCGTCCGCCCGCCGACGCTGGCTGACTAGTCATCGCTTAAAACGCTCCAGTTTATCACAGCCTTTCTTGGCAGGCGGCCAACAAACAATAGCCGCCCCAGGCATTGTGCAGACTGACTGCACCGCACCAGGGGAATTCGGGACCCTGACATTCCCCAAGCAGTTCGGGACTTTGACATTATATCCCAAGCGATTTGGGGACACGCTAAATCCCTGGCGGTTTGGGGACACTGACTTGATGCCCCTGACAGTTTGGGGCCCCAAGTCGCGGAGTAGGCAGTGAAATTCCCTGGCATTTTTGCATGTATTATGGAGAGCGTTATGACGCGTACTACACACAGTGCTACCACTCCACCCTGTACCGTCCCCGGCTCGTCCCCGACCATAGCAGCACGTGTCGTTGTCTTTATACCACTGAGCAGCCGTCGTCTTACCAACTCACCCCACCGCTCCGCTGCGTCCCGGGACGCCCCGGGCGTGCCGCGGCCGTGGACTACGCCTTACGGTCTCGGCGGCAGCAACAGAAGGCGGCGCGGCAGCAGCTGATGCACTTGCAGACGATGGTGATGGCGATGATGACGAGGACGATGTCGACGACGGCACCGAACGCCGTGAACCACGACCCTCCCGATTTCAGCCAAGTGGCTGGGTTTAGAGCCCTGCGGAACGAGGCGGGCGGATGGTCAGGCGCGGCTCGCGGGGATCAGCAGAGCGGCGGTCAGGGATAGCGGCGGTCCGGGATCAGCCCAGCGGCTGGCGGGTATCGTTGAAAGGGTCAGGTCCCGGTCACGGGTATACAGCCACCCAGGCGCTGTCGATATTGTTGGGGTTCGTGAGCCAGAGAGAGGTTGTTACGATAGAGGGAGGGGTGTACGGGCCAGTGCTGACATTCTTGGCTGGCCCTGCTGAATACAAATGAGCGTCAGAGCAGTAGCAGCATTGCCGGGCCGGTTTTAGTCGTAATCCACCGACCGGCTGGAGGGTGGGCCCGTCATGTGAGGTGAACCATCTTAAGTATCAGCAGGCGTCAGTTTATTGCCTGCATTTGCATTTAGCGAGAACGTTGATGCATATTACGATGCAAGTCGTAAAGGCATAAATAACATTAAACGTCATTTAGCTAGTCTGCATTTATCGCCCATCTCATTACTCATGCACTTCGGTATCAAATATCGTGATATGCACCACGATCGACGACCGTCTCGCAGGGAGTAACCGCTTTATGGCGTTTGTCTGTCTCGGCAGGAGGAACCGCGCTATATCATTACCTGAGCGCAGCGAGGAGCCGCTTAATGTTGACGCTTTGCTTAATGTTCAATGTCGACGGTTCAGCTCACCTGAGGAACCGCTCCATGTTGTTGATCGGGTTGGTCTGTCCGTCGACGGTCAGCTGGGTGTCGGGTCCGGTGTCTCTGTGCAGCCTCTCCCTCGGCTGTCTGCTGATGGGCAGCTCCCGACACAGTGCCATCTCCTGGCTGCCCTCGGGCCTCAGACACATCTCGGCCGCGCGCTGGTCGGGCCCCAGTGCCACGGGCAGCCGCAGCCGCAGCCGCCGCTCGGCCACCAGGCTGAACCTGTACAGCGCCGGCGGCGGGCCGCCAGAGCCGAAGCCGACCTGGACAGAGCCGTGCTGCACGCCGGAGCCGTTGAAGAGGCGCAGCTCGGCCAGCACGGTGCCGCGCGCGTCCACCCGCAGCTCGCCGTCGAAGTCGGCCAGCCGGGCGCGGTGGACGAGGTAGCGGAGTTTCTGCAGGTGGCGCAAGTCGAGGCCGAGCAGGAGCGGCCGGCCGGGGCGCTCTGGGCTCAGCCGCAGCTGGGTGGGGGTCCTCTGGGCCACCGTCAGACCGGCCAGCGGCGGGCCCAGCTGGGGCAGCGTGCCCTCCAGCAGCAGGTCCCCCTGCACCTGGACACACACAGGGCACGGCGACAGATCAGCTACAGTTACAGAGCAGAACAGACACGTGGGACGGCCCATAGATACAGTACAGGCATAGCGCGAACGCGGGAACGGGGCGGAAGTATGCTCTGTGATGTAATTCCTTGGTCAGATATCGGTGCACACGTGAAAAAGCCATTTCCTATCGGGACATTTACCACAATATGTCTCCCATAGTTCGCAGAACTAACCACACCGGAACCGTCAGCAACGCAACACTTCCGAGTTAACGGGAGGCGGATATCAGAATATTACATCAACGTCGATTACAGCACTGGTACATGTGTTAACCTACCTGAAACCTCTGCTCGGTGCAGCTCTCAGTGGTGACGTGTACGGCGGCGGCCAGCCGATCATCGCTCGGCATCAGGTGCTCGTCACCGCGCCGCTTCAGCCAGCCCAGCTTGTGCAGGCTGTACTCGTTGAGCTGGTTGATGGCGGGCGGCTGGTACAGCTGGCCCTGGTGCAGCACGTACCAGCCGCGCCGGACGTCAGCCGCGCCGCCGGCCCGCGCCACGCTGCTCAGCCGCAGCTGGGTGGCGTTCAGATCGAGTCGAAGATCCTCGCCGAGCTGCGCCTCGACGGTGTGCCGCTCGGTGCTGGCCGGCCGGCCGCCACCCTCCTCGATCACAGCCACCCGCAGCCGCAGCAGGGTGACGCCGGCGCGCAGCCGCACCGCCTCGAACGTGCTGCCCGGCCGCACGCGCAGCTCGCAGCAGGTGCGCGCCGAGCCCAGGAACGAGCCCTGACAGTCGGCTGCCGGCGAGCGGGTCGCCTTGGAGACGCAGAGCGGTCCGCAGGCGGCGCACGTGTGCAGCGAGGCGCAGGCGCAGCTGCAGGTGGCGCTCAGCTGCGGGTCGCTGAAGTGGTAGCTGGCCGTGACGGCGTGCCGGTGCTGGACCGACTCCAGGGTCAGCTGGATCCTGAGCCGCCGCTGCTCGGCCAGCCGGTCGGAGGGACGCAGCAGTACCCGCCGCAGTCGGCCAGGGGCGACAGCAGACATCGGCAGGCCGGCAGGCAGGCGTGCCTCCCGCGCCAGCCTCTGCCGTCCTGACCAGCCGAGCGCCGCTGGTCGGTCGGCCGGCTGGTCCGTTGGCTGGTCTGCTGGCTGACTGCCTGGTATGTCCGCCGGCTGGCTGGCTGTAAGGTCCACTGGTTTATTTGCCATGCCGAAGGGGTTCGTTACCCCTTGATCAGCCTCCGGGCTGGCCGGAGCTGAGGGCATGTCACCAGCCTGAAGCGAACCAGCCCGCGCAGCTGTCAGGACCTCTTCGTCCTCATCTGCCTCTCCGCTGCCGTCGTCCTCACTGTGTATCATGTTCAGGAGGCGGGTCTCAGTCTCGGTCGGCGGTAGCGGCTCCGGCTCCGGCAGCGCAGCGCTGATGCAGACCGTCTCCCCGACTCTCAGTGAGGTGAGCACGTGCGTGCTGACCATCAGCTGGCCAGAGTCGAGCAGCCGCTGGCGCACGGCCGTCTCCTGCACCTGGGTGCGGCTGCAGAACACTGGCGACGGACCCGAGTCGGTAGCCTGCGGAGGTGCTGTCACCGTCACCGGGTCTTCAGCCGCCGCCGGGGTCACGGCCAGCGCCACCAGCACGGCCACGGCGGCCGACGCCAGCGCCGGAGTCCTCGACATCTCCACCTGTCGGCCACAGAGAGACAGAGGAGCGGGTTCAGAAGCGCGCCCGGGGGCGACTGGGGCACGACTGGCGCCCCCCGCGGCGGACTGAGTCAGTACGTGGGCCGGCCGGCCGGCCAGGCATACCTGCCCACCACAGTCGGGCCGAGACTCATCACAACTGACACGTGCCCGCCGGGGCCGCCCGAGCCAGGGTCGGTTCGAGTAGCATGGCATCTGTTGGTGCAGCTGCCAGCGATGATAGCGCCCTTTGAAGCGTCGCGCGTCGGCCGTCGATCGCGACGACACCCGGCCGGGGCACGTGTACTGTCAACGCTCGGCCCGACCCGGGGCGGCCATAAGCCACAGGTATTTCACGTCACATTTTTTCCTGGGCTCCGGGCTGAGCTTTCGCAGGCTGCACCACTCATGCGACGCCGCTCATTTGTCCTAACGATGTGTACACCTTTTGAAGTGCGCTGCGCGGAGTCGGCGTTACGCCTGGCTCGTGCGGCGCGCGGCTGCCGCGTTAGAGGCGCTGCGGGGTGGAAAATCTGGCACGGGTGAGGGGAAAACAATGCGGCGCCTGCTGGCACGAGTCATGGGAGTTTTGAGCGAATCATGAGCTTGACGACATCTGACCTGCTGCTGCCAAAAGGTGTACCCTCCCGCGACTCCCTCGGCGATGACACTTGACCTCGTCACCCACGGCGATGTATCGTCGCCCGGATACGTGTGTGCGTGTGTGGGGGGCCCGTTTGCGGTTTAGCGCCGCTCGCTGTTGAGCCCAGATCTGTCGGCGGCTGCGGGGAGCGTCCCCGGGGGCCGGCCCGGTGATCGGCGGTGATTTGTGCGTCGGTTTGCGTCCTGCCGCCGGCGCGGGAGCCGATGTTTGTACGGCCCGTAATCCGGCGGTGGCGCGGGAGCCAATGTTTATACGGCCCGTGATCCGGTGGTGGCGCTGTGAGCCGTCTGTCAGCGCAGAATCGCCGCGGGGCACGCACGGGTCGCCGTGTGGCGTGTGGGGAGGAGTCGTCTGGGAGGAAGGTAATCTGGGGTAGGTCTCCTTCATCGCATGTGACAGAATGGTGGTGAGGGTGACACGCGCGAGATCCGTTTCCTGCTTCAATTCCATGCTAGTAGAATTCGTTGTTTTGGTGGAAGAGAAGTTGTTGCGTTTTCTCTGGTGCAAATTGTTATTAAGAATACCTTATTAAATAAAGAAACTTAATACCAAAAGTGATAAGTGCTTCTTTTTATATCTTAATATACAATTTGGAAGTTGATAATTATATTGTAATTTGACTACATTTTTTACCCCTCGACAATAAATCGATGCTTTATTGTTGAGGACATGACAATTTATAATCACATTTTTATGTTAATTCTTACGCTGCATTTCTATGTAAAAAAAACAGTTAACTTTCACTTTGCTAAGCATCAACCGACCTTTTGTCTTCACGATCATTTCCTTGTGGCTTCATTAATAGTGCTCTGGGTATGGCAATTAATCGTTGTTTGAATTTTATTTTGGAAAGTAAATAAAACATCTTGCAATTTGATGAATAATTGCTTATGCTAAGAATTTGTGGAAGGTTGGAAGCTACCTATATTTAGATTGACGTAACTGTAAAAATGTTAGTAATATTTATTTTTTTTTGCATCTGAGGCTGTTTTTAAAACACCTCATTTCTATCTTCTATTTCCGAGTTTTATCCGAGTGTGAAAAATAAACATTGAAAACTCGGCATGCCCTAATGCATTAAATTTACGTCTTAAATTATACATAACAAACGTAACGGATTAAACTTTAAATTAATTAAAATTTAATTAAACATTACATTTTCTGAAAATAAAATTATGCAACGGTGGGACTACGTACCACACGCAGGACTTCTGAACTTAATGCGGTAATCTGTTCATTTGTCAAACAAGAACTGACAGCTGTTTGACATATTTGTGACGAAGTAATTAATCAGGGCGGACATTGCAGGAAGATAAGCGTCATAGGCAGCGATGTTTGTCATAAGGCATACGGCCTCATCATAATCGATCTTAGTTAATTATTTACAGTCTCATTACTGTGCCAAGATGCCGCATTTCTTTGTTAATGGTCTGTGTCTGTCTAAACGTGTCTGTGTCTAAACGTTTTCTCCCCTAAAAACGTCCCTCTCTGTGCCGCTACTCGTCAAAATTAATCAATGTCAGCACCCTACAACGTTAAAGATTGTTATAGGCTCATCAAATATCCCATTAGAAGACCACTCGCACTTGTCAAAGGAGTACAACAAATCAAACCGAATGATCTGAAACAATTCTCCTGAAAACGGCCGATATAACATCAGCGCCGAAGACGGCTATCTCAGTAAAGCTTACCTTCTCCCCACCGTGCGATGTCAGGGTGATAGAGACGCCGTTTGAACTCGCCAACGGCACACACCTTGTCACCAGCCGGAGCGGGGGAGCCCTGGCAGCGGGCAGGACCAGAGAGGGGAACTGACTGGCGACACGCCGTCTGCGGTCTGCCGTCTGCGGTCTCCGGTCTCCGGTACCCGTCCCTGTCCCGTCTCCGGTCCATTCTGTGCCGACCGTTCGCCGCTGGGCGCTGTCCACTCGTGTCCCCCAGCAATTATTGCCAGTAATTGTTGGGCGCGTGTATAAGTGGCCCGATACACTCCCCGCATGCAGATGGCCGTCTGTGTGTTTCCTCGCTGGAGTGTGGCGGCAGGCGCCAAGACGTACGGCGCCCGGGGCCGACGGGGAGCGAGAATAACGCCGTAATGGGAGAACGTTTAGCGGCGACGACTGGACAATGCTGTCGTGCCGCGCGGCAGCGACGGCCCGTTTTTATTTGATGACGCCGGTAAATATGCGTCTGATCTGCATGTATGAAGGGAGCGGGAAAAGGCGGCCGGCGGCTGAAGACGTCGGCCGCCGTCCATGACGCGGCGGGTAAACAGCTCCGTCACGCGGCGAGGCGGCGGCGGCCCGAGCGTGACGCAGCCCCGCCCCGTGCGCACCCCGCACTCCACGGACCGCCCCCTGCCATTCATTCAGCGCCGGGGGGAGAAGGGACGGTCTCTCCCCGCGATGACACGTGACAAATGAGCAACTGTCAGACACCGTCACAGAGTCGCGGCCTCTCAGCTGTCGTACATGTCAGACGCTCGGCGTCCCGTCCGGATTGGCCACCCAGCATCCAGAGAGTCCGTGCCGGCCTGACCCCCAGTTACGAGGTTACATCGCAGAAGAACCGGTGCCCTAACTGGTGAATTATGCGGCCATCGTCGTGGCCGGCGGCCGGCCGTCTAACGAGTAACGACCGGGCAGTCCCCGCTGCTGCAGACTGCAGGGGCTGCCGAGACGGGACTGAGAGGAGCTGCAGCAGCCAACAGGACGGAGGGGAGAAACCGTGTTGGGCTTGTAGCTATGTGGCATTGTAACATTGACAAACGACGGATTTTACCTTGCGAGCGGTATTGCACATGACTTAATTAAACTCCTTTGACTCTGAGCAGGGGCGTCGCCACGGGGGGGGGGGGGGG
>JARFNZ010139409.1:0-10612 GCA_031763405.1 Balanus nubilus
TAAAAATGTCTTTATAAATTAAATATGTGTCGATCAATCAATCAATCAATCAATCAATCAATCAATCAATCAATCAATCAATCCGAGCGCCGTCACGGCGCCGGTAAACAGACGGGTTCGTGATGCCGTTCCTCCCGCTGTTTGGAGACTGTACAGCTGGGATTTCAGAGCATCGCACATTAACTAATGCCGGGATGTCTTCACCCAGCTCAGGTGACTTGCTTCAGCGGGTTCTGCACATCCATACACCACTGATCTGTATCCTTACTCCCCCTTCACACAACTCCCCTCTCACCGCGTCTTCCACACCTTGTCATCCCACTTCCAGCTATTGCCGACTCGCGCTCAGTACATGGTCCTCGCCTTGTTATAGCGGTCAGTGATGTAGGACTGGCTACTGCCTGTTCATCTCCCTCCTGACTGTGGTGGCCTGGCCGGCCGTTTGTGTCCGTGAGTACAGGTGCAGCTGATGCAGGACGCAGCTCGAGGTATCCGGCTGACTGCCCGGCTCGTGGACATGCCCGCCAACGAGATGCATACCGACGCCTTTGTCGAGGTCAGTCATCAGAGGGCGGTACTGGAGGTCACTGAGAGGAAGTGGTACGGTCTGGACTGGGGGCGTGGTGAGCCGTGATCAGTATCAGATAAATTTCCACCATCGTGTAGTCGTGTTGGCTGCACAGGGAACTGTTCAACGGTAATTGGCTGAACCTGGAAAGTGAAAGAGGAGATTCACAGAGCTGGGGTGCTGCCGACTTTCATAATGGCACATGAAACCTCGGGATCGTTTGGCCCGAGAGCTGAGGCGATGTTCGTGTTAACAACCCTCGGTATCGCCGGTACCCAACCGCGTGAGCTGGCCTGCCATGATCTGATCTCACCTGTGCGGTGTCTGCAGGAGGTGAAGAAAGTTGGAGAGGAGCTGGGAGTCGCCCTCACCCTGATCCGTGGGGAGGACCTCAAGTCAAGAGGATTTGGCGGCATCTACGGAGTCGGTGAGTAGGCCGGAGATGTCTGATGAGGAGCTGATTAGTCCATTGTATTGTCGGCATTCTACTGTCTTCCCGGTTTGCATCGCTTTTGTCACGAATCATTGTTTTCTTCAGTTGTTGTATTGTTGCAAACATACATTGGTGAAACGGCAAATTGCATTCTGATAAATTGCACGACTACTGAAGAGCCTAGCATGTACAGGCGATGATCCTGAACGGCGTGACGTCTAATTCCTACTCAAGAGTCATGAATCAAGAAGTTGTGGGCTCAAAATGTGGACGTCTTGGTCTATGGTGTAGCCCACATCTCAACATTTCATTTTTCTTACATTATTTAGTTATTTCATCAATCTTTAGCCACTGTCATCTCTATCATTTCCTTTGTGCTTGTCGTATCTTGATTTGAATTGGTTGGACGATACTGATCTTGATTTCGAAATTTAACATATTCCATTTTTTAATAACTGAGAAAATAATTGTCCTCTTCATTGTTCGGTGGTGTGGTTTGTACAGCTTGAGGTAATCCCTGTCCATTATATTTCTTACTTGGAATAAATTAGTCAAATCTGATGCATGTAATTTTGCTACTCAGTAGCAAAATGAGAGGCGGCTGTCCCCATCTCGCCCTGACCAGCGACCAGTGACCAACAAATAACAATCATGTCTCCTCACATTTTTATCCCGCAGGAAAGGTAGCTATCTTGATTATCTCCGCTATCTCTGTTCCCCAGCCGTGCTGACGACCCCCCCCCCCCCCCCCCCCCGCAGGAAAGGCAGCTGTGCACCCTCCGTCCCTGGCTGTGCTGAGCCACACTCCGGCCGGCGCCTCGCACAGCATCGCCTGGGTCGGCAAGGGTATCGTCTACGACACGGGCGGCCTCTCGATGAAGACCAAAACCACCATGCCGGGCATGAAGCGCGACCTCGGAGGGGCCGCCGCTATTCTGGGAGCGTTCCTGGCGGCCGTGAAGGCCGGGTTCACGCAGAACCTGCACGCCGTGTTCTGTCTGGCGGAGAACGCTGTGGGGCCGAGCGCTACCAAGCCAGACGACATTCATACGCTCTACTCGGGAAGGTGAGATTGACGGTGAATGGGTGAAGGCGTCTACTGGCGTGGCTGGGTGTTAGCTTGTCAAGCTGCTTGACTGCTGGCTTTCTGTGCCTGGTTAACTTCCGTCGCGATTCGCGAATCCTACCATTTATGGCATCTTCTGGATTTGTTTTCATGCGTCTGTATTTCGGAAGTTATTTGTATGGGCGGCTGCATTTCTCAGGTTCAATTTTGACTTCAATATCTTTAATTGCAGGACAGTGGAAATCAACAATACAGACGCCGAAGGCAGGCTGGTCCTGGGTAAGCACCACCACCCCCCCCCCCCCCCCCTCCCCTCAAAAAATATATTAATGACAATTGTATCAACTGCTCTTAATCACAAATAATTTGAATAATGAGTTGTCGTTTTCACACTGTTGATCGCTTCCAACAGCTGACGGCGTGGCGTACGCCAACAAAGACCTCAAGTGTACAACCATTCTGGACATGGCTACTCTTACTGGAGCTCAGGTGAGTACCGCCTGAGGAGAGACAGACCATATGGAGGTTACATCGGATGAAACGAAAATGCTATCTCATACTACAGGCATTCATACTTGGTCTCTCTTGCAGTCCTAGAGTAGTCTCTCATAAGCAAACTACTTTTTGTGACCTTTCGGTTTGCTCCAATGATCCTTCGTCTTGTAACACTTACCATGTCCTGCCCCGACCCTTCCTAGCCTTGTGCTCTCTGTCGTCGTGTGCTGACGCTACCGCCGCCGGGCAGGGCACGGCCACGGGCAAGTACCACGGCGCACTGCTCACCAACGACGACGGCTGGGAGGCGCTGGGCGCGGCGGCCGGCCGGGCCTCGGGCGACCTCCTCTTCCCCGTGCCGTACTCGCCCGAGCTGCACTTCAGCGAGTTCGCCTCGAGCGTGGCCGACATGAAGAACTCGGCCGCCGTGAGTCCCCGACGGGGGGGGAGGTGCAGGGGGGTACTGGACGCTCACTGCCCAGTTGGGAGGGGGTCTAAGTGACTGAGAGACGGCGCCGATGTGAGATGGGCTGATGGTACTGTTCTCCGTGAGTGAGGAGAGGTGGTGGGACCGCACAGGAAGACGAGCTTTGGACGCTCCTAATTTTCGTACACCAACGGGCTTGTTGACTAGGGATGTTGGCCGGAAACTGGGGAATATCGTGGGCAAATGACCGGGACCTGTTTCGGCAGACGACGGGCATTGACACGGGAGATGGGGCAGGAAAGCGGGGGTTTATTGCTTCAATTGTTGCTTGTTATTGGTCTGCTAAGGCCTCCGCTTTGTTTTATTTGTCTGTGTGCTGTTGTGTGGTGGTACGTCCATGTGTAGCTGTTTCTTGTTATTCCTAAGCACTTCTTGTTGCTCAGATATAAATCACTCTGTCAGTTTAAAGTGCAGTTTGTTATCTTCTGTGAGCTGCATATGTTGTTGACGCAACGGCTGAGATGTTGCATCTGAGCCATTTCTCCATCTGGTGTACCTACATTGCCAGTGGACTCGCGTGTTAGCGGCCACTCAGCTGTCTGTATGTATGTGACCCGCAGGACCGCAGTAACGCACTGGTCTCCTGCGCTGGGCTCTTCATTGCCGCCAACCTCGGCTTCGACTTCCCGGGCTCCTGGATCCACGTGGACATGGCCTCGCCAGTGCACTCGGTACGTTACGCTGTTGCTGGTCTTCCGTCACGGCTGGCTGGCTGCGCCGGGCTGCCACGGCTCTGTTGTGCTACTCCAGGCACTGGCTGGCTGCGCCGGGCTGCCACGGCTCTGTTGTGCTACTCCCGGCACTGGCTGAGAGCTTGCTGCACTGTGTGGTCTGTATGTTAGCCGGACTATCCAGTCGTTTTATTAACTTCGCCTGTTTGGCGCGTTGTGCTTTGTTATTACTATGTGAGTCGTTATTTGCTTTGCCATCTAGTTATTTTCTAGTTATAGTCTTTGTTGTTTTCTGGTCCGAGTCTTGTGCTGTGATTATTTTAACCGTCACTTTACTACCAGAGCTCCTCTGATTCTGTGCTGGTTGCCTCACCCCACATGCCCTGTGGCCTGCTCTCTACGCATTGTTCAGGGTTCACTCCGGAGTGCTAAATCCTCCGCTTCACCTCTGACCTGTCCCTGACCTGACCTCTGCTCGAAGGGTAACCATGACAGGCCGGCTCTGACGCCCCCCGTGACCTCTGTCCGCAGGGTGAGCGGGCCACTGGGTACGGCGTGGCTCTGCTCTGCGTGCTGTTCGGGGCCCACTCGTCCCACCGGCTGCTGCAGGCCCTGGCGCCGCCTTTGCCGCCGCCGGCCGGCCACACCGACGGGGGCACCAACTCCAGCAAGAAGATGCGGCTAGAGCAGAGACGGCCCTGAGCGGTGGACCGCCGCGGACAGAGGGATGGAGAGGGAGAGAGAGAGAGAGGTGGGGTGAAGAGAGGGATGGAGAGGGAGAGAGAGCGAGAGAAGTGAGAGGGAAGGGGTCGGAGTGGGTGGAAGGGTGACAGGGTCGCTCGCTCGAGACGAGTCGGCTCGCTGGAGTCGGAGCCGGGCCGTTGGTCTGGGTTGGAGCCGGGCCGTTGGTCTGGGTCAGGTCTGGGTCGGAGCCAGACAGTTGGCCTGGGTCGGAGCCAGACCGTTGGCCTGGGTCGGAGCCGGGCCGTTGGTCTGGGTCGGAGCCAGAGACGGCTCGGGGTCGGGTCGGAGTCGGTTTGTCGTGCCTGGTTCGTGCCGGCAGTGCGGGCACGCCGCCGCCGCCGCCGCCGCCTGCTAGTTCGCTCGCTGCAGGGCAGCACTGGATAACGCCATGGTGTCGAGAGTCTTATTTACCGTAGTATCGTCTGGATGGCAGCCGTCGGCGCAGTCGCCGCACGTAGTCCTTACGTGCGCGCACTCGTGTGTGATTAACAAGCCGTGTTCCTGTTTGGGGTGTACGCCGCCGTCTTCCGTCGCCGTCACGCCCAGCCCACCAGCCTTGATTGTACCTCAGTTCAACGTTCGCTCACACATGTACAAACACAGTTATTATTAGTGGTCCGTCATGCTGTGTAGGGCGGCGCTCCTGTCCGCCGCCGCTGCCACCGCCGAGAGCCGCCTGCTCCGCTGCCCAGAGGTGCCCAGCCGACGAAAACTTGCCACACGATTACAGCGGTGGGTTTTTTGTTTTGTTTTTTTGCTTCATTCCGTGAGAAACAGCGCGGAAAGCGAGTGGTCACATCGAAGGACTTCGGACCTACAATCCAGGGTTTTCTATAGGCAAGATATGCAAGATAGGCTCAATGCGTGCTGTTTATCGTACCTTCGATTCAAAATACCTCCCATGTTGTGTTTATTTAGTGCTGCACGAATTACTTTTGCTAGTTTCGGTAACCGTGTGGCGAGTTTTCGGTCGCCTCTCACCCGCCGCTGCCCCGTCGAATGAACAATGTTTAATCAGGCCGTGCTCGCGGACTCTGTGTGTTGACCCGGGCCAAATCGCGATCCGTCACTCTGCTGCTGCAAACAAACGTCCGTGTTCTCTGCCGGTGCGTCCGATCAATATACGTGTATGATGATCACGGTTATGCTCTGATGATGCCGGGACGGGGTGCGCCGACATTCCGACTCGGAGGAGGGAGTTCCGGCCGACCGGAAACGCTGTCAGCTATGCTGCCGGAAGCTGGAAGGAGAGCGTTCTGAATTCCGAACACTCGGAATATAATCGCAGCTTGCAAGAGCCTGCGCTCGTCGTTGACTGGCACGGTTTTCGGCATACATAAGCACAGGAGATATCCACTGAAAGTTTATTTGAGAGTCTATTTTGCTATTTGGAATACAGCGGAACATCCGGCAGTCACAAAAAACAAGCTTGTGTTATAATATCCGGGAACGTGTGACGTGATAGTTTGCACCATTGCCTGGTGCCCTGGCTGCTTTGGCGTAGGAACGTCACAGAAAGTGGGGTGGGGGCAGTGAAACTTTGATCTCATCTTGAGGAAAATATAACCCCTTATGATAAATCATTTGCAAACTTGGGCTCTGGCCTTAGTTAATCGTTTGTCGCCTAATGTTTTGTTTATAATGAAAGAGGAAATATTTCACCGAAAATGTCGGCCGCAAAGTGGGGGCTATGACCCCTGACCCTCACCTCCCTGTTCCTACGCCTATGCCTGACTGCCTAGAATTATTGTACTATAAGTGCAACTTCCGCTGGCTAAGACCAATGTCTGATATCATTTGTTTTGTTTTTGTTTTGTTTCTTGCAAATACGGTGAGGTCGGTCTTGTGTAAGAGAAAGTGATGCATCTAAATTTCATGAAACTTTGTACTCAGGAGCCTTTAATATCCTCTGTGCGAGCTTTTACATTTTCGGTGACTTAAATTTCCCAAATTTCGCAGCAAGTTCTATATATCGCTTATGTGATCAGTGCTGGATATATCACCCCTTTGGAGACGACAGCGGGTGCTCACTCAACCGGCTGTCGGCGACGATAGGGGCGCTTCCTGCCCGTGCTGCCACCTGGTGATGTTTTTAGAAACTACGGCCCGAAAACTGACCGCTCACCACATTCCAACAGACTGGTGGCCATAAAAAGTGCGAATTTAACCCGTTTCCATTCCTCCAACGGAATGGATTCGTCTGTGAAGTGCTAATGCCGACGACAAGGTTTTCGCGGCTTCTTGAAGACCCTACTCGTCTTGTGCGACTTAGGTCCTCCGCTGCCCGCTGCACCTCCTCTGGAGCGGGCGGGGACGCGTCTCCGATAATCCTCTGTCGGTCCTCCGCAACTTCTCCGTTACTCCTCTGTGGTTCCTCCATAACTCCTCTAAGTCCTCTGTGGGTCCTCTAGGTCCTCTGTGAGTCCTCGGCTGGTCGAATACGAGCCGTCGCCTGTTAGCGGCCGTAGGTCTCTTGCTCGTGCATCAGAAGGTCACGAGACGAGTCCGACTTGGCGCCGCCGAAGCCAGGCGGGCGGCCTATGTTCTGTGCCCTGCGAAACGAACCGACCGTACGTGTCAGCAGCCGGGACCGGGCTATGCTCGCCTGGCCTTGCCAAGCTCTAGGATAGCCAGTTCTGGAAATCTCAGGCTACATTGATAGGTCATTCGATTCCTCTCAATATACACCCAAGAACTGTGACAAGGCACAGCGCCGCCAAAGCCAGGCAGATAAACCATGATAAGCTATGAACGAGCTATATGTCACCGTGGTTTGAATCAGCGACAGCATAGGCCATTAATACAACACTATCTCCCAGTATACTTAATCCATTCTGTCGCTGAGCGACCTCTTCCTTGACCACCGTCCTCCCTGAGCCCTGAGGGAACACAAACCCGTCTGGAAATGGACTCGGGGGGGGGGGGGGAGGGGGTGGTCTGGGGGAAGTAAGCAGCACTCGCCTCTGGTTGCCAGGTCTCTGCGGCTCCTGTTTCTTGCGGCAGCAGCAGCAGCAGTTGGTGTCCTCGTCACAGCACTGGCCGTCCCAGCGGGCGTACCACATCAGCAGGCCGAACAGCACGATCACGCCGATCACGCCGCCCCACAGCTTCACCTGGCGGGGGATCACACGTCTTATCAGCAGGATCACACGTCTTATCAGCAGGATCACACGTCTTATCAGCAGGATCACACGTCTTATCAGCAGGATGTCGCCACCAGACAGCTTCACCTGTGGACGACGATACCGTGATAAACAAGTCGAAATGATTTGCCTCGCTGCTTATCCATGCACAAGTAGGTATATGACACGCAGCTCCCCAAACCGAATTAATTGTTCTCATTCTTTTCATCAGACATCATCCCTCAATGCATGTCACTTCGTGTGATCCGTTCGTTCACGTCACATGTCTGATCCCGTACTCGTATACGCTACTTCTTGTGACCTTGTGATTGTGATTCCTCCGTGCACCTCACATTCCCTTCCATACAACACATCTGCCAATGCCCCCTCATCTTCCTCACGACCTATCCATGCTAACTCATGACCTCACATGCTTTATACTCACGTCCACGTCATATCACCTGCCTTATGTCTTATCGCGCAAGTGCGTCAACCGCTCCGTCACATTAACCCGTCACCTTGCCTACTTGATACTGTTGGCTCTGGTGACCCACCTGCCGCATGATCTCCTCGTGTTCGTCCATGGTGCCGCAGCAGGACGGCTTGGCGTCCTCGGTGCAGCAGCTGCGGTCGTCGGCACAGGTGTACAGCTGGTTAGGGTCCTCCAGCTCATCCTCCGTGGGCTCCCGGGATTCCCCCACTAGACATTGTTTGCCGAGCGCTGCGGGACGGAGGGGGGGGGGGGAGGGTGCATGGGTGCGTAACGCGTGGAGTTGGCTCCATTTGGTGCGAAGAAGGGAATGGGATGCCGCAGGCGTCCTCGCCTGTCGCTCTGACAGAGCGACGGCGGCTGACGTCACAGGCGAACGTGGGTAAAATTGCTTTGGTGAAACGGTTCATACGTAACCCAACATCCTCAGAAGAGGCCGTCGTTACAGTTCCTGTTTCCCTGCACTGTAAATATCAACAAAACGCAATACCGCAGCAGACAGGCGTCAGATCTGAAGAGACGACGTTCGCTGGTCTCCGACGAAGCCTGACATACCCGAGGGATAAGGACTTGCTTCCGACCTTAAATTCAAGGCAGGATCACTCGGCACGCAACACCAGAACGCGTACGGCAGGCTGAGCGGGCTTACCAGGCTGACCAGGCTGAGCGGGCTTACCTGCGCCACAGATGAGCAGCAGCAGTCCGGCGGTGAGGGCGGTCGGCGCCATAGCTGCCCCTCAGCTCAGACTGTGTGGCTCACTGTGTGGCGGCTGGTCGGTCCGGCCGCCACACGGCAGCGTTAGTCCGAGCCATGGAGACGGGCCGCTGCCGGGCACCACGCCGTAACGCGCCGTGCCGCGCCGCAATCAATGTTGACATGGAGACTTGAACGACATCGGCCGCGGCGCGGAGGCCACGGCTCGGCCTCAGGTGGATGGAGACTGGGTGGGGTGGTGGCGATGACGGCGGCAGGGACCGGAGGGGGGTCTGCGCAGACGGCGTCTGATAGGACAGAGCTGCAAGGCACTGAGAGTGTTTGAGGAACAGTCAATCGTGGGGTGACTGTCAGCCTACCATTGGCGATGAGCCCAGCAGGCGTCTATGAACTGTGTCGGAAATGGGAAGAAAGTCTTACAAATACGGAGCCCAATGCGCTATTCTTTAGGACCACGCCATAGGACAAGTTTTCGTTTTCCTTGCAGTGTTGTGCTCGGCATTGAATCAAACAAAGTTACGTGCTATATTGTCGCATTATCACTCATCCAGTCGGTAAGTAAAACGTACGCCGCCCCACTGATGAACGTTCAGACATTGTTCACCCCCCATCCCCTATTTCCCCAAAAAGAACTTCCTTGCCATAATGTGATTCACTAATTCATCGTAATGAGTGCAGAACCAGACCCGCAGCCTCGGCGAGCCTGCATGCCCTGTCGCCGCTGGCAGTAACCCTGCCGCCCGGCCCCAGTCGTGTCGGTGGGTAACATTCGGTCGATACCTGCTACCCGGCCGTGAAACACGTCCCAGGTGACTCACGCAAGGCCGACACCGCGGCACCGTAACCAAGGATGGTACCGTAACGGTCACGGGGGCTGGTACGCCGGGGGCCGCTCACTGGAACTGGTACTGGGTACAGACTGCAGCCCCAAACACGGCCAGAACACGGACGCATTTGGGAAGGTTCTGGGTCATCGTTGCTATGCAACCAGGGCTAGCGCAAGGTACAGAGACTGCAGGCCGGAGCGCGGTAGGTACTGCAGTAGGTACTGCGGTAGGTACTACGACAGGTGCCGCGAGATGTTTCTTTGAACACGCTGGGCCGGTATATCGAATTAAACTGGGAAGCGCCGGGCATGACATGCGACAAGGCCCGCGATGCAGCTGGCATGTTTGCCGTTTGACTTGCTCTTACGTTGAAATGCAGTCGTCTGAATCAGTTAGTATAGGTACAACAGTCTGTGACCACCGGTCAATGGCCATCCTACGTCCGTTGACCAGGATTGTTTGACCAAGCAATACTACTCTTCTACAAACAACGCACTCCTGCCGCACAAACGCGCTTGCACGTTTCTAAAATATACGTGTATTTTCAACCTCTGGTGACGGGCTGGTGGTTACAAAACACGTGTGTTCGACGCGCGGGAGGCGCGGCGTGCGGGCGGCGCGTCGCACTGGCCGCCACCTGAGCCGGCGTGTCGGCCGGCCTCCCATCTGTTATATAAAAAATAACGGGATCCGGCTGCCGCGCCCAGACGCGCACAACACAAACAGTATGAAAAGGTAAAAGACCACTGGAACGGCGCGCCGCTGTTCTGCCCTGCGCAGTGGTGAGGGAGGGCCGACGAGAGGAGTGCCGCCCACCGGCTGGCCCGGCCCATCCTCTCGGACCGGCCAGACGCACACACGGGCCGCGGCTCCTGCGCCGAGCACACCGGGGCGCGCGGACCGCGTGGACCGCCGTCGGCACGCCGGCCCGCCTTACACTCGAACTTGGCACGATTCTGCGCGCGGGCCGCGCGGACTGCGCTGCGGCGCCGAG
>JARFNZ010139420.1:0-10612 GCA_031763405.1 Balanus nubilus
ATTCAATTATTTGAGGCTTATCTAGGACTTTTATTTCATTCAAACGTGAAAACTATAGCTACTGATTGTAGGGAAAATGTTTTGTGTGAAACAAAACAGTAGACACACTCACTTTAATCGCGCTCCCCCAAATCTTGATTTAAAAATTGTATTTGCTTCAAAACCTGTACTTTGTTAGGAAAGAGGGGACGACTAAGGTATTTAAACGTGTAAAATGCCTAGTGAATGACAATATCGGAATATAGAGACAAAAAATACTTGAAGGAAAGATTGCAAACGATTGACGGCGAACTTCTCAATAGGGGTTGGACCGGCAACATCCAGACAAACTGTTTTTCATATGTAATATTTAAATTTTCGGTAGCAATCTTGTATCTTTATTACATCACCGTATAGGCGGTGCTCAATGACATGTGAAGTCATGGGAGTTAAAACATGTTTCTTTAATGGCGCCATAAGGCTAAGCCGTGCCACAACAGATTATCTGGTGCCTTCATGACTCGGGCCCACAAGCCGTCTTGCTCCCTCAGACGTACCCCATATGAAGCCGTCGTGTCACGGAGTGTTTCTCTGCGTTTTTCAGTGCTCGCAGGCGGACATCGGCTCCAAAATGCGTCAGGACATCGCCCGGCTGCCGGCCGTCCACATCTCCAACCCAAAGACGCTCGAGTTCCAGGTACAAAACTGTCCAACCGCACGTCGCGGTTGTATGTAGCTCCTGAAAGTGTCCCCAAATTGGCTGATCAGGGAGGGAAACGACACCCAAATCTGACTAATTTTCCACTCTCACTCTCGATTACGGAGTGAATTGTCACTCTTAAGTTATTATTCAAGAATCGTGCCATTGATGCTGACACAAATAAGCTAAAGATGCATGATATCAATCAAAATACACCGCATTTTTGCCTAAGTTTCCATTCTCATACTATCTTTTTTCTTCAATTTTCCACTCTGACACCCAAGACAAAATTAATTTTGTAACACTGTCCTGTCAGGTCAAAGTCGCGCGTTAAAGTATGACGTTTGTGTCACATGATTGCGATTTACCGGCTTTCTGTACCTTAGCGAATAATTTGTGTTCATTTCTGATTATTCGATACATGAGTGCACTTGTGATCAATTCTTGGTATTCGCATGTTTGACCTTTGATGAGGTAGAATGTTTACTTCGCCAGACACTTAATTCAGCATGAACATCTCGGTTTCGAATATGAACGTTCTGGTACGCTTTTAGCAGTGATTGGCCCTGTTTTTGTCCGTCCTCGTTCTCAGAATCAGTGTATGAAGCCTCGGTCTATAAGAGGCTCCAATTTTATGGAAGCTAATATTCAGCTCTATCCCTTTTATTTTAAAATGCACTCAAAACGTAATGTAGTGGCTAAGTTTACCATGAAAATATGTAAGGATATATTAAAAACAGCTTGAAACTCACTTAACTTTCGCGCGCCCATATGATTTGTATTGACAGGACTTGCATCTTTATCCCTAAAGCGTCCCATCTCTCCTTGTCGCTGATTGGTCAGCGTCCGTCCTCTTCGATCCTCAACCATACACACTGCGCAAGATCCTCAACCATACACACTGCGCAAAAAAACACAGTGATTCGCTAGTCCGTGACCTTAGCGTCCAGCAATCATATTATTGTATCATATCAATGTATTCTGTAACACGACAGCTACTATGCAACCTCACTCTCTAATTTCTTTATTGCAAGTATGGCCTGTGGTGTTGAGTGCCGCGCAGGCCGTCATTGGCTGCCTGTGTTGACCGTCTCCCCGTCCCAGGCCGTCATTGGCTGCCTGTGTTGACTGTCCCTCCCCCGCGTCAGGTGGCGCGCACCTCGCTGGTGCCCGGCCTCCTGAAGACGCTGGCCGCCAACCGCAAGATGCCTCTGCCGCTGCGGCTGTTCGAGGTGTCCGACGTCGTGCTGAAGGACCGACTGGCCGGTGAGAGCCGGGCGCCGTGGGGCGGGGCCGGCGGGACTGCTGGGGTGGGGTGGGGTCCTGCCGGGGTCAGCTGACGCTCTGTGTGGTGTCGAGAGGCTGCAGTGTGTGTAAGGTGCCGCCCGCTGTGTCGAGTCTGGGTCGCTGATTTGGTTACATCTGCTCTGTTCGTCGGTCGCGAGCTGCTGTGGCGACGGCTAGGTATGTCTTGGACTCGGCCTAGTAGCAGCCATAGCGCCTTATTTCCCGCCTCACAGTCCTGAGCCTGCTGCCAGAACCGCGGTTCCTCTGACCGTGATCCCGCCCACTGACTCCGCCTCCTGACCCCGCCCACTGACTCGGCCTCCTGACCCTGACCATGACACCGCCTCCTGACCCTGACCTCGCCTCCTGACCCTGACCGTGACCCAGCCCCATGACCGTGACCCCGCCTCATGACCCCGTCGCCCTGGCTCCGCCTCCTATCGTGGCTCTCTGACTATGGCTCCACTCCTCCCACCTCCGTTCGCCCCTGACGGCCTCTGTGCGCGGCTGTCGGCAGACACGGGCGCCAGGAACGAGCGCCGCCTGGCCGCCGTCAGCTACAGCAAGACGTCCGGCTTCGAGGTGATCCACGGCCTGCTGGACCGGCTGATGCAGCTGCTGGAGGTGCCGGCCGACCCCGCCAGCGGCTACTGCCTCCGACAGGCCGACGGTCAGTCCGCAGTGTCTCGGCGCCGTGTCTCAGTGGCATCTCAGTAGTATCTCAGTAGTGTCTCAGCGCAGTGTCTCAGTAGTGTCTCAGCGCAGTGTCTCAGTAGTGTCTCAACGCAGTGTCTCAGTAGTGTCTCAGCGCAGTGTCTCAGTAGTGTCTCAGTGCCGTTTTCCAGTAGCGACTGTCTCAGACAGACTGACAGTCGGACAGAATAAAGAGCGTATATACATCAAGGCAAAAATATAGCGCCATAAATCACCATCAGGACAAGTATGGGATATCGACGTGGCGAACTACAACGGAGGGAGATCATATCATTTTGTTTTCATTTGTTTTACAGAAATGTCGGCTTACGTATATTACCGAATCTACTCGTTTGTATCCAGACCGATTTCTTGTCGATATATTTGATATTTTGTGTCTGTATCTGTTAGGCCTGTCGTACTTCCTGAACGGGGCTAGACGATGTTCCCTGACCCTTCTCTGTCTGTTTCCTTCTTCACCCGTTCCCTGGCCCTTCTCTGCCTGTTCCCTTCTTCACCCGTTCCCTGACCCTTCTCTGCCTGTTCCCTTCTTCACCCGTTCCCTGACCCTTCTCTGCCTGTTCCCTTCTCCGCCCGTTCCCTGACCGCTCTCTGACCAGTGCGTCGCGTCTATCTGTTCCCGTCAGACCCGTCGTACTTCCCGGGCCGGTGTGCGGACGTGCTGGCGTACGGCGAGAAGATCGGCCGGCTGGGCGTCCTCCATCCGGAGGTCATCACCAAGTTCGAGCTGAACCTGCCGTGCTCGGCGCTCGAGGTCACCCTGGAGCCCTTCCTGTGATGTACGCCGCGCCGCCGCCGCCTCACGGGGCTGAAATACACCGCTATTTGACGACCGGGCACTGGTGTTTGGTGGTGATGGGGGGGGGGGGGGGGGTACAGGCGCGGCAGGACGGTGGGGGGAGAGTGGGGTGGGGTTGGTGGTCGCTGACGGTTGGACACGTGTGGAGAGCGTTACAGATGCCTTCACTGCTTCTATGACACTGAAGATTTGACCACCAGTTTCACGCAAGAATGGCGTTACCACTGGTGATTGCCCAATTTGCCAACAAAGTGATTTTGCTGGATATAATTTATTTGAGATTCATAACAGTCTAACGCTATATATTTCTGTCATCATTCAACATGAGCTTTCGTTTGATTTTATTTACCGCCATTCCATTTTGCATCGCTTGCTTGTGTTCACGCGATGCCCTTTGATCGCAGTGACAGCATAGACATGGACTATGTAAAAACGCACAAATGTGCATTCCACCTACATACCCTTCGAGAAAGCGCCACACACTTTCCCCTGTTCTAGTACTCCCCCCTTCACCTCAATATTTCGCAGCCCTCACCCATCCACCCACCTCTACGCACGCCGCTGCTTGTAGCGGTCTTATGTGGACGCTAGTTTGACTGTCGAGGAGTGGAGCCCCATGTGGCCTCCTCAGAACTTGCTGAGGTCGACCCTCTTTATTTGTCGCGAGCTGCAGGACACCTCGCGGTTCGACCGTCCTCCGGAACGGCCGGCGGCGACGAACGCGCGCGGCTGGACCGAGTTGAAGCCTGCCCCGACGTTGTCGCAGAGCAGGCGCGCCCAGGATGCCCTCCTGAGCTCCCGCAGCTGCCGCCGGGAGAAGCTGCCGCGCTGGCCGCCGCGGTCGTAGAAGAAGCGGTCGCCGTAGCGTGTACGCAGGAACTGGTCGGTGATGATGCAGCGCGTGGTGGGGCCGACCATGCCGCCGGCGACGAGCCGCTCCAGGTTCAGACCGGCGAACAGGTCGACGTCGCTCCAGTGCCGGTAAATGGCGCGCAGTCGGCGGACGTCTGCTGCCGGGATCATCTGCTCGAGGTCGGACCAGCTGTTGACGGGGACGCTGTTGCAGCGGCCGGCCACGGCGGCGTAGGTGGGGATGCCGTGGTCGCGTCCGCGCTGGATATTGAGTGACGTCAGGTCCAGGCCGCCGCCCGGCTGGTTGGGCGTCTGCAGGAACAGGTCACCGCGCAGCGCCTGCGCGAAGCTGCCGTCGAAGCGCTTCGCCGGGGTGCGGGTGACGCCGCGCGCCATCTCGGCCAGTTGCTGAGCCACCACGAGCTCGTCCGGCCGGAAGAAGTTGCCCGGCAGTGGGATGCGCCGGCGGATGGCGCCGACACGGGAGACCAGCTCCACGATGCCCTGCACCATCGAGTGCAGCCGGAAGCCGGCCGTCGAGAACTCTGTGCTGATGCTCGGATTCAGGAAGGCGGCGTATGTATCCCGGCCGTGGTTGCCACTCAGGCCGACCTCGCCAGAGAACTGCTCGCCCAGCAGCGCAGGCAGCCACTCGCCGAAGACGATGTGTTGGTACTCTGCGATGACGATGCGGCGCGCCTCCTGGAAGAGCCGCTCGTCGTCCCAGCTGTGGCGCGCCGCCAGCGTGGCCGCCACCCGGTTGTGCTCGCGCAGGAACACCGTGTGGAACATCGCCAGCAGCAGGTTCTCGGTGACTCGTCCGTCGCCCGCTAGGAATGTTAGCGTCTCCTCCGGGGCAAGCGGGTCCGGTGGAAGGAAGTTTCCGCGCTTGCTGGTGCGCAGAGCGCCGCCGCTGAAGGAGCGCAGCTCCAGGCTCGCATCTTCCGTGCTGCCGTACACCTGGGACAGGTCTGCCCAGCTCGTCAGCTGGTTCACCTGCGTGGCCGGCTTCGCCAAGCACTCGGGATTCAGCGCCGGCAGGCTGCGCACGAAGCTGATGCAGCGGCGCTTCTTCTTCCGGTAAAACGGGTCGTTGGCGGCTACAGTGAAGGGCCGACACTGCGGATGCTGGCGGCGGAGGGGCAGCGTGCCGAGGCCGTTCCTCCGGCAGCACTCGATGCCGTCCTCGCTCTCGAAGATGGGCGAGAGCGAGAGGTCGTGGTCGACGAACTGGCCGAATGTGACGACGGACATGGTGCGGCGGCGGTCGGCGGCGCCCTCGGCGCGGAAGACGGCCAGGCTGATGGCGCGCGGGTTGGGCAGCAGGCCGCCGGCCGTCGACAGACTGCGCATCGCGAACACGCCGTCCTCGAACGAGTTGTCGAACAGCCGTCGGAGCCCGGTGAGCTGGCGGCCCCAGCGCGGTCGGCCCAGGTTGTTACACTGGCCGTTGATGGAGCGGAAGCGGGCCATCGTCGAACAGCGGATCACCGGCTCCTTCTTGCAGTTCTGCACATCTTTGTCGAGGCATTTTCCGGGGAGGCGCTTGATGCACCGCCCTTTTCCGCCGCCGCGTCGGATGCACACGCCGTACCGGCGTTGAAGACAGCGGCCGCCTTTTTCACGCTTCACGCATCTTCCAGGAAGGCGGTTCTTACACGTATCGGCCGGTCCAGACGGCGCTCTTTTGACTCCTTCCGGAGCTACCGTTCCCGTCGCCGCCGATGTTCCTTTCAGGGCTGATGCTGAGAACGCCCTGCGAGAGCTGAATCGGCCACCGCCGCTTCTCAGGCGGAACGGGGGCGCGGCGGCCGACCTCTTGACTCGTCTGTGTGCCGTGCCTGTCGGCCGCGACGGCTCCACCTTGGTCTGCTGCAGCAGCTGCAGCGCCTCCAGCGCCCGCCGCTGGGCCTCCTCCGGGGCGCGGAAGTTCCTCACCAGCAGCTTGGTGGTGGCCGAGGGCGGCGGCAGCGGCGCCCGGGGCTTCACCAACACGCCGACGCTGCTCAGGAACCGCATAGAGTTGGTCGGCGCCGCTGCCGACTGCTGTACTGGGCGGCTCTTGGCCGCCTTCGCCGAGTTTCGGCGGCTGGTCTTGAACACTGTGCTGAAGAGGCGGCTGCGTCTGCGCGGCGCCGCCACTGCGCGTCTGGCCACGTTGTCGCCCGAGTCGAGCGCCACGCGCCGCAGGAAGAGTTTGGAGCCGGCCGGCAGGCGGGAGCGCTCCAGCAGCGCCCGCTCGCCGCGCCGCCCGCCCGAGATGACCGTCTCGGAGAACACGGGCCGCCTCGCCCCGGCCGCCAACGCCAGGTTAAAGGACGCCTTGATGGTAACGTCACCGTTGTTGGAGGGGATTATCTCCCCCAACTCGGGTACCACCTGATCTCTGTCGTCGCCGCCGATTTCCGTCAGAGTGACGCCTTCTGGTCGGCAGCAGACGCCGGGTTGACTCATGGCCCTGTTTTGTATGTCGGCGCGACTGAAGAGTAGACCTCGGCGCGTCCGCACCGGGAGCGAACACTGCCTGCGCTCTTCGATCCGACCTCTGGGACACGACCCACGCGGCAGGCAGCGACACGCCTGAGCCGGCGCTCCTTCGATGGGGACGAGTCGTACAGATCGTCCCACGGCCTTACTGGACCCCCCGGGTGTACCTTCTGCCACGGCAGCGATGGGGGCGCGCCGTAATTGTGCCACCGCTCCGCCGGCGACCAGGGCAGCCAGCAGCAGCAGGTGGCGGCTTGCGGCGGCCGCGGCAGTCATCTCTCCGGCAGGGCTGGGCGGCGGTGGCACGTGCTGTCGGCCCGCGCGATGGCCGGTCTCTGACGGGGGTAGGCGGCGGGTGGGACGGCACGGGACGGCACGGGGTGACACGCGTGGGAGGCCGCCGAGGTGGCGCTGCAGTCAGCGGGGAGAGCCGCTGCTGCTGCGTACCGCGTGGCAGCAGCTGAAATGTCAGGAGGCAACGGGAGCTGTAACCAACCCACCAACCCTGGCCGTCTAGCTCACACAGGGAGAGGCAAGAGGAGGTCCTCCTATGCAGGCTTCGAATCGGGCATACGTACGCAACCCACGGGTATCTCCTGCGAGCTGAGGACAGGTCTTTCTGCTCTCGATGCAGTGAGCCTCTCACAGTGAAGCACGTCCTGTTCGCATGCCCTGTGTACGCCGGAAAGAGGATACGACATCTTGGATATTTTCCATCAACCACGACCCTTCAGCATCTCCTTGGAGATGACTCTCGCTGGATTCAGAATGACTATATCTTCGCTTTTGTCCGGGACATCGACTTCTACTCTAGCAGTTTCTATCTACTCTGCTCGTTAGATAACTAAAACCATACGTTATGGGCGCAAAATGACCTAGGAGCAATGGGAGCAAGATGACACCAATCAAAAACAATCAGGAGGCAACGGTGACCAGATAGTGACACCTTTTCATTAGTGACACTAATGAAAAGGTACTTGGTTTATCGCCGGGAAGAAAATCTGTGATTTTTTTTTTAATTTGTGAGCGGGTACGTTTTTAACATCGATATCCCCAACTTACAGGCTACCCGTGTCAAAGGCACTGCAAATGACTGGACTTATTTAGAAAAGCTGGTAGGGCGAGAAGTCTAATATAATAAGTGGTCCATGAAGCGCTAAGTGAGGCAGCGGCACCATCAACTAAACAAACTAGATCCATATCACTGAACACTATCCCAGTATCTTCAGGAATATCCATGTAAACGCTGAACGAATGCCCATTGTTTAATTAATTTACATTTATTAATCTTATTACATCTACCTACATTAATTTCGAAGTGTGAAATGCATTGCGATGGCAGCTCAGCGGTGTGCCCTGAATCACCGGCAGGGCTTGCATCCGCAATCGCTGCGCAGCTTAAAACTGGTGGGCGTCAGTGTCGGTGACCTGCCACTCCAACCCGACACGTTGACAGTTGACTCCGGTTCAGTTGACACTGCGGGTCGCGCGGACACAATCGAACGGCGCGGATCGTACGCGTGGAAGGGTCATCGGCCGTGCGTCCCTGTGATATTTCAATGGCCCTGATCTTCTCAGGGCATTGACAGCACGCCCACCAGTCCCTTGTCGCCCCCAGGCTCAGACCCATGCTGAAGGGCCGAACAGAGCACTGTGCTGACGTTGAGTGGATGGCTCGCCGCTGTGCGACAGGCTACCAAACCATGAGTCACTAGTTATCTGCTCTGCTGTTAGATGCATCTGACGTGATTATGCCTGCAATCCAGCACAATGTGAAGTAAACGGTATTCTGAGCTACATTTTTCGAAATGTGCAGGATTCGTGTCGGCCTTTGGGTTCCGATTAGGCTATTCGAACTTTCAGGTTTCAGAAATGCAGTATTCTTGCGTTTGGTCAAAATGCCAGTCTCCCTCATTATCATACAGTCTTACGATGTTGCTTATAACTGACAATGCAAAGTATATCTGCTGCAAAGAATACGACTTTTTTTCCTTTGGGCTTAGGAGGGCCGCAAATGTCCCAATTGTAACATATACTCAGCAGAAGCTTCAGGGCGCCGATCACTCCATAAAAAGACGAATTATCCGTTGGAATCCAACTCGGTATGTATTGTATTGTACCCTCCGTTCTGGTGACCGACGGGTTGGATGATTGCATCTCAGTTCGCGAAGGCATTACACACACTAATACACGTCATACACACGCCCTCTCTCCCCAGTCCCCCTCCCTCGGCGGCCGACGCGACCCGTTGTCTGACCCCGGGTCACCGGCCACCGGCTCTCCACCGCCGTAACAACGCTCTTCAAAAACACGGACCACGGACACCGGCCTAGTTCTTGGCGACAAAGTCCTCGCCCTTCTTGATGGAGGAAAGCAGCTCGGGCAGCGCTCCCTTCACCAGCTCCTTCTCGTAGTCGGACAGTGTGCCCATGCCCAGGTTCTTCTCCAGGCCGTTTTTCTGCAAAGAGTAAGAGTTCGGGCCTTAAGTAAGCACAGCGAAATGCTCGGTAGTAAACCTCGCTGACGGACGGTCATGGGAGGAAAGACTGTGGCATAGCTAACCATAAAAGAATAACTCGAGAGCGATTAACTAATCTGCAGCTACGCATGAACAGTAGCCTGTGCCCAGTAGCGTGAAGACTTCCCTGGTTTCGATTTTCCGTTGCTCGTTTAGTTCGGAAAGCAGTTTCTTCTAGCTACCAGGCATTTCATACGAGCAATAATGAGGGAAGTCGTACATTTCCGTGAAACAAGATCTCCGGAATCAACTCCCTGCGGAGAACCCCACGGTGCTTTCCGGTCGGCCCCCGCGGTGCCCTCCGGTCGGCCCCCGCGGTGCCCTCCGGTCGGCCCCCGCGGTGCCCTCCGGTCGGCCCCCGCGGTGCCCTCCGGTAGGCCCCTGCTCCCCACTCACCCCGAGCAGGACCGGCGTCGAGAAGTAGGGGCTCTCGGTGACGTCGGAGCGCACGTAGGAGCACTCGACGACGCCCTCCTCGCCGTCGAGGGCGCGCAGCAGCGAGACGGCAAACCGGGCGCCGGCGTACGCCATCGAGAGCGTGGCAGAGCCGGCGCCGGCCTTGGCCTTCACCACCTCGGTACCGGCGTCCTGCGGGACGAGGGGAGGGGAGAGGGGGGGGGGGGTCATCACGGGTCGGAGCCGGCGTCTTGCGGGACGGGGACGGGGGGGTAGCAAGGGTCGGTACCGGCGCAGATATCGACACATAGCTGCTGCCGAAAGACCAGCAGACATACTGCTCTGCTGGTGACCGGTTCTGATGGCTCAGCTGTCCACACATTCGGCCACGCCAGTCGCAGACCGAGCGTAGACTATGAACGTACCATGACATGCACAACTCAAATAAAAATAGATGTCAACATGTCGAGAAGAAAGTATCCAACTTGCATTACGCGTACTCTCATCTAAAACACAAGTCCCGCTCAGGTCAGTAAAACACGCTAAGGTCAGCCGGCCGCCGTCTGTCACCAGTGAGTGTCGAGCTACACACCTGGATCCTCTCGGTGAGGGCCTTCAGCTTGTCGGCCGGCAGGGTGAGCGACGGCGTGCACTGCGAGACCAACGGGATGATGGTGACGCCCGCGTGGCCGCCGATCACCGGACAGTTGACCCCGCGCGGGTCAACACCCTGACGGAGGGGCACGGGTCAGAGGTCAGAGGTCAGACGTCTAAGGGACAGGTCACCGGACAGTGACCTAAGACGGGTCTACACCCTGTTGGAGTGGCACAGGTCAGAGGTCAGAGGTCAGACGTCTAAGGGACAGGTCACCGGACAGTG
>JARFNZ010139431.1:0-10611 GCA_031763405.1 Balanus nubilus
CGCGGCGCGCCAACGGGAGAGGGCCAATCCTCCCATGCCCGTAAAGCTTCGCGTATTTGAAATAGACACGCTAAATATAGCTCGTTTGAACTCTGCTTTAATCAGGTTCTTGATTAATAAAGTAATTCAGCAGTTGTATTCGATAGCACTTCGTGTGGCTATAATACATGCTTTTCGATAGTCTGAAATTTGTCATCGTTATCCCAATAATTCCCAACAATCTTCATGATCTTCGAAGCTCACCCTTGACCGTGTTGTTTCCATTTTCCGCCACCAGGGGCGCTGGACGCAGCCGTGCTGCGGGCTCAGGTGATCCGGTTTTCACCGGTTACGACCGGTCTGGAAGGCCGGATCGTGTTCGAGGCGAAGGAAGACGAGGGCTCCGATCCACATGACGGGGGGTCTTCGCTGAGGGTCAGCTCAGCACTGCTGCTGTCGCTGATAGTGCTGATTGGAGCCTGGTGATCGACTTGTAACCGGCTTGTAACCGGCTTATAACAGGCTGGTAACCGGGTTGTAAAAGGCGGGTAAATGGCTTGTAACCGGCTGGTAACCAGCTGATAACTGACTGCTAACTGGCTGGAAACCGGCTGGTAATTGTTTGGTAAGCGGCTTGTAACAGGCTAGTGACTACGCTGGTATTTAGCTGAAAATCAGTGCGGAAATTAGCTGGTAGCCCGTCTGATGGCTGGTGATAGCCGGTAACCGAACTAGGGAGTAATCCGCTGGTGACGTGGCCGGCGACAGGTCATCAGAAGAAAAGGGACATTTGTGTATGAAACGCAGCCAGTCACCAGCGCGCCCATATCTGAACTAGCCTAAGTGGCGAACTCAGAGCTTCAATATCATGTGATCGCTAAGTGTAATTGGATTTACAAGTTTAGCCATTTTAGTGATATCATTAACAAATTTGACAACATTTTGTCCATTCTTCTTATCATGCCAACTGAAAACCTGTTAATTTTGACCTTCCTACAGTTTCTTTCCTCTTTTTTTGTAGACGATACTAGATATTTCATACTGCAGTGCTTGCTTTTCAGCGCATTTTACGGTCATTTTTCATGTCCTATCAGTTCTTGGCTTATCTCATGCGGACAGGTACCGTATCGACAATTAAATGGCTATCGCAATATAGTCTCGTTAGCAACAGCCATGGATCTGAAAGGCGATGACGTGTATGTTTACACTTAATTCGCGCGTGACAAGATATTGTACCTAAATAAAGAACATTTTCATCCATGGGCGCAGCCCCATTTCAGTCGTTGGGTGTTGCCCATTCCGAACCTACATTGTATTAGCAATATGTTTTAAGCCAGGTGACTGCATAATTCGTTGGGTTGGTTCAATGTTATTTTAAAGGATATTTCGAATGTGATAGGTATTTTCATTTCAAGGATATTTCCACACAGCATCACATTTTTGCAGCGTTAAAAGCATTGCTGTTTCATCTCGCGGTGTGGCAATGTGATATGAAGATGTGAGGAGTGTTAAGTCTAATTCAGATGCCTTACACGCTCACATATTAACGTCGAATAATCTCTGTCTTTATAGTGTGTGGCCGCATTGTGTTTATTACTGTTTTATACATATAAATTCGGCGGATGAAACTTGTGATTGTTCTCGTGCGTCTACGCAGTACCTTTATCGCATCGCATATCAATATCGTCCACGATTTAACGCACGTGACATGCGAACCTATTTAGAAACTATCGCATGTTGAAAGGTACGCACATGTCGCTGTCATTTCAAGTTTTTCAGTTTCAAATTGCCTGTTTGCAGTGTTGTAATACTAACACATTTTTCACAGTGAGTGCGTTTTATGAATGTTGGAGAGAGTTTCAAGCGGAAGTCCAGTTAGTTGCAGATCATGAGATGGTGAAGTCAAACTTCGATTGCAAGAATTATGTTTGTTTCTTACTCATCATGGCGAATAGGGGCCATCGCGTACCCCGCACAGTTCTGCAACGGCAATGTGTCACAACTTAGTCGTGTATTGTCGTTTGAAAACATATGATTACATTATAATCGCATTAGCGACAGTGGATTATATGTCCTGTTTGTCATACAAACGGACATACACTGTCATTTCATTTCAAGAATACTTTGTATCCTTCTCTGAGAAACACTTCCCGCACATTTAACGCGCGGAAATCATGTCAACATAGTACCATTTTCTGCCACCAGATGCCAGCATCTACGCACGCGCCGTTGCATTTCCGTACACTTCCGCAATCACATCTGCCAGCGAATCCAGCCGCCCGGACCGTGACGTCAGCTGTGACGTCAAGTCATCTGACGTCAGTTGCGACTTGGTGTTCTGCTTTAGACTCCGTCCATAGTGGATTTGAATCGGTAGCACGTTCAGGGAACACGACTGGTCCGAAGGGCGGAACGGCTTGATGCGGATCCCGAGATCGCGGAGGTTGTAGAATGCCTCACGAAGCACCGCCTTGCTCGGGTGGGGTGAGCGGGTCAGGATCCACACCTGCTGCGCGTGTCTGTCGGGAGAGGGGAGAACGGGGGTCAGTAGAGGTCACCAGGGGTCGGTAGAGGTCACCAGGGGTCGGTAGAGGTCAACAGTGGTCAGTAAAGGTCACCAGAGGTCAGTAGAGGTCGGCAGAAGTTAGCAGAGGCCAACAGAGGGTAGTTGAGGGCAGGGTTTTGCTCGACTCAGAGTCGTTGAGTCAAATTTGACTCAAGTTTGACTCAAACGAGTTGAGTCAGAGTTTAGCTAGCCTAAACTTTAACATTGATTCGAGTCAGAGTTGAGTCACCTGGACTTTGGCTGCGTTAAATTTGATACAACTAATTCTTTTGAGTCAAATGAGATAATGCAGTTACTTGATATCGCACTTTTCAAGATTTGACAGATTTAACACTCCATCAATGGCATTGCATGAAAGGAATCACCTTCAAAATATCCCCGACCGCACTCAACCCCCTCCCCATCCCTCCCCCGCCCCTCCCCCCCCCCCCCGTCAACAACTTTTGGTCTTGTTGAGTGAAAACAAATAGTCAACTCAATAAACTTTCACAGCCTCCTTTTGAGTCAGAGTTGTGTCAGGGGTAAAATTAAATGAGCCAGAGTTGAGTCAAACCCTTTGCTCAACCACTTGTGTTAGAGATTAGTCAGAGTACTGCTCAAATGAGTTAGAATCGAGTCAGTCGGAAAAGTCTGAGTCGAGCACACCCCTGGCTGGGGTACATGGTCAGATGAGGCCAGCTGAGGTCAAGTGTCTTATTACACTCCTCTTCGTAGGTATAAATGACGGACACATCGCGCTGACTTATAGGCAGATACCAAGTTACACCAAGAAGTCAGTGGAGGAAGACAAATTTAGCACATTGTTATTGTTCCGGCATTTGATTTGGATTACTTAAGTCCACACTGAAACTCAACAAGCACTCCTGCTTAAAATAAACCAAAAGTTGATAGAGGGTAGACATTGTGATGAGAAGAAAAACAGGCTAACTGCCGGCACTGTCAACCAGGGGTGTAGTTTCGTATTCAGTTGGAGGGGATTGAGCCCCCCCCCCCACACACACACACGCACACTTGGGTTTGAGCCCCTCCAATCTGGGAGAGAAAGTGGATAAAATCTTCAACTTGGGCTGGGAGGTGTGTGTGTCAAATCCGGGGAGAAATTCGAATATGTATAAGGATATTGATGGCACTTTTAAGGGATTTTCTCACCTCAACCCCATCAACTTGTTCTGAAAAGCCATACTCCTGCTGTTAACATAACTTACCGTCCGAAGGGCTTCTCGCGGCAGGAGTATTCAATCGTCCAGTTGTCGTAATCGGTACGCAGCACCTCATAATTGTCCCTGCAAATGTTCACAAACTGTTAGATTCAAATGTTCAGCGTTCAACACTAAAATGTTGAAATGAACATGGGCGTCGCCACCACTTGGATCGCTGACAACATTATCCTTTTCAGTTTCTGGCACATGCACGTGATAATTTCTTCCAATAGATTTTGAAACGATGGCAATGCCTTTGCATGAGACATAACAGCAGACAGATGATCTTCCTTTTGTATTGATCCATTGAGCGTCGGTGTGACAATCAAGGGCACAGATACTTCAACGATCTTTCACTGGAAATGTTTAAGATGTCCTGCGTCCATCAATATTTAATAAATACTCGGTTGAAATGTATGCAGGTGATTCCCTTCAATGGTAATCATATAATAATGCAAAAGAAAAAAACAATTCTAACGTAGTATAGTTTGGTCTATTTTCAAACAACCGTCGGTTACCCTTGACGCTTTAGATGCAGCAACGTGATAGTTCTTTAAGACCTACCTGATCAGAGGCACTCCAGGTATGGTGTAGAACAGCTTGTTGGGCGTATATGGACTCTGTTGGTTCACATTCACGGTTATCTTCAGAGGTTTGTCGAACAGTTTATCTTTGAAACGCAGTGTGACGCTGACCTGAAACAATAAGCGCGGAACGTGAAACACAAAACAGTACGAGAAATTACCAATGGGGAAATAATGCTGGAAAAGTCCGCTGGCGGATCCAGGGCGCATCACGGGAAAATCACGGGCACTTCCTCTCAAACCGATTGAAATCGGTGCCAATTTATACATTTAATACGATGGAAGCAAATATTATCAACTTCCTCTGAGGAAAGGTTGTCTTGAAACGTTTATCAAAGCAAAGGTACGGAAGCAAAATCAGATGAATTCTTAGGATTTTTGTGAAACTTCTTATGTTGCCCCTCCCCTAACCAGCAGAAACCACTGTTCTGGATCCGCCAGTGGAAAAATATACGACTGGGGAAAAAGTTAGTGAAACATGGAACGAGAGAACATTGAGCTTAAACGAGAGAAACTGACGATACTTGAGGTGAAGCTTGGAGAGCGGCGTAAAGAACATAGATTGTGACTCGTGAGTCGTGACGCATGACGGATGAAACGTAAAACGTGAAACGTGAAACGTGAAACGTGAAACGTGAAACGTGAAACGTGAAACGTGAAACGTGAAACTTGAAACGTGAAACGTGAAACGTGAAACTCGGGAAGCAAAGGAAAGCATGTGAGACAGCGGACAGCTGCGAAACTCAACGAAGAACGCTAATCGATACGTATCACAACTAGCTTGTACTGATAACGATGTTCGAGAGATACATTTGAGCGAAAACCATGTCTTGCGTCACACTTTGACTGGTGGTCAAAAGAGCTGTGCTCGATGACGTCACTGACACAAGTTATCCCCATTTTGTGTTGCACCCTCACGGTTCTGGCAGGGTGCCAACAGACTAGAGTGTCGAGCGCTGCCGGTGCGGGGTGCCAAAGTCCCGTGGAAGGCGCACTTTGTTTTCAAATCTTGCCCGCTACTAATCTTGCATCTCCACTGATCCCATCCCGACCCCTCGCATTCCTTCCTGATCAGTTGTGAGAAGCTACCTTCAAAATGGGAGTAACTTGAGTCAGTTGCGCCATCGATCACAACTCAGTGAGACAGTTACTACGAGTGGACAGTTACCTCGTAGTGCATCACGAACTACGAAGTAACTGTCCGCAATGACCCCCCCCCCCCCCCTGTTGTCCTCTGTGGTCCCAAGGGCGGATCCAGAGGGGGGGGGGCAAACGGGCAATGTCCCCTCCACTACAAGAAAAGACCGGAATCGGCACAAAATTAACACATTCTCGATAAAAAAAACTAATAAATTTTGAATGGCAAACGTTTGTTTTATATATAATTTACCAATAATTCAGAGTCTTTGAACTTTTCGTGATTTGGCCCTTCAAACCGCCCGAAATCGCCTTTCTGGATCTGCCAGTGTGTGGTTACTTCGATTCTTCACACTTCACCTAGTCCTGTAGTCCCCTGTAATCCTTCATGGACCTTCGATACATATTCCCTGGTTCCTTCTATGGTTGGCAATCTGACCCCTGACTTCCGTAAGTGAAGCTTTTCAGAAAAGAAGACAGTGGGACAAAATGTCATGTTATTGATATGTCATGTTATTTATTTATTGATCTGCACGACTAAGTCGAAAAATAGCTTGAACAATTTTAAACTTTAAGGTTTAGAACATTGCGCGATAAATAAGGAAAGGAATTGTATTACAGCGAGGAAACTTTCAAATTTGACCAAATTCGGTGGGGCAAAGCACAAAGATGGTGGGGCCAAGCTCGAAGTTGGTGAGGCAGTCGCCCCACTATATAAATTGGGAACTCGGAAAGCTGAGCTCCTATAGGAAACTCCCGTGCTGAGTTGCCCAGTACCTACCTGTCCCCGTGCGTTAGTGGTGTAAGTTCCGCTCCAACATTTCCCGATCTCCTGGTAAAACACGAAGTACCGGAAGACATCGTTCCATCGACCCAGATATCTGCAGAACATAGAGAAAAGCGGGACATTAGTCGGTGAGATATTCGCAACAGGAAAAATATGGGACGTAAGTAGGTGAGATGTCTGTAGAAAATAGAGAAATGTGGGACACGAGTTGGCAAGATATTTGTAGACTATGGAGAAATGTGGGAAGTAAGTAAACATAGACGAAAAATCTGCAGAACATACAGAAATATGGGACGTTAGTAAGCGAAACGTCTGCAGAATATAAAGAAATGTGTGGCCTTAGTCGGCGACAAATCTGCAGAACATTGAGAAATGTGGGACGTAAGTAGGCGAGATATCTGCAGAATACACATAAATGTGGGACTTGTGTCGGCAAGCTATTTACAAAACAAACAGAAATAGCGAGATGTTGCCCGAAGCCATCTGAGGATGTCTGGGACAGAGATAATAAAAAGAAGCCTAATTTACTTTGCTTGACGGGTTTGAATTGCGAGCCTAGTACTCGAGACTACATATCAGAGGGAAATCCCGGCGGGTGTAGCTAAAAAATCACGGTCATATAGGCACCCATTTGGCTGGGTTACAGTTAATGTACAGAATACATATTTGTACGGTATTAACGGGAACAAAAGCACCACATACACTGAAAGAAAAGTTAACTTAGGGATGCCAATCTAACACAAATATTAGGGGAAAACACAGGCGTTACACATGTTTTTTTCATTTATGAGTGATGCGTGTGTTTTCCACCTACGGCCTAGTATCTGAGTTAATTTGGCTCACCTGAGTAATTACTCTACAAAGATAATATAGTATTACACAGTAGTATAGTATTACTGTGTAATATTATTAGTAGGATCAATAGTATTTACTTTCCTCAAATATAGTTACTCTGCGGTCTGCCTATTGGACACGATTAGAAGATCATATATAACATCAACAGTTCATTGATCAGTAGGTAGCTGTTCACGTCTGTTTATCAAATTGTTTATTCACCGTTATGACTAAAGGGTTAATATGCTCCCCTCAGGTGAAGCTATCAGATGAAAATAAACCGAAAATAAAGAAGAAGTAAAAGGTAGCGTACAAATAAGCATACGAACGATGGCGGATTCAGAAAGTCGATTTTAGACGGTGTGGGGGCTAAATCTAAAACAGTTTCACAGAATTCGGAAAAGTCATCGGAGTTCGCTTTCTCATGCATTGGCAGTTGATATAGCACAAACATTCCCTGATAAAAGTTGCTTAGTTTTTATTTTATATCGGGAACGTGTCAATATTGTGCCAATTTCGGGCGAGTTTTTTTTTTTTGGGGGGGGGGAATTCCCCCTTGGACCCATCAGCGCAAACGTACGGGTTTAAGGACGAAAAGCAGACATTATGCACTATAAGGTATAATAAAAAGTAGGGAAAAGACGCAATGAGGTTGAAATGAAAATTGACAACATATTTTATTTCATTTTTTGTGACATGATTCGGTATCATACGATGGAGATTGATATTGATGTAATACGATAAGGCTTACGATGGAGTATGATAGTAAAATCGTACAAGGTGATAAGCTCGCCGATGCGTGGGTGTTTGCCACATATCTCAACACAACTAACACTCAATAGTCGCTAGTAGTAGAGCATCCATGATAAATTGGAGCTACGGTTGTTAAGCGTAAACTCACTTTACACAAATATATTTACTTGTGTAAGGCGAGTTTACCGTTAACCACCACAGCTTCAGTCAACGGTGAACTGACCTGTACCAGTCGAAGTCGTGTATCACGGGAGTAGGCGGGCACGGGCCGGGGAATTCCACCTGGGCTCGGGTCACGTGACCCCAGGTCAGCAGCAGCAGCGCGGTCACGGCCACCGACAGGGGGAGGAGCCTAATCACTGGTGACGTCATCACTGGCGGCCGAAGGCGTCCGCTGATTGATGATTGATGATTGATGGTTGATGACTGAAGATTTGTGACTAGCTGTTGACTGTCGCCGGCTGACTCTTGATGGTCATCAGGTGACGCTTGGCTTTACTGGGTGACTTCTGTCACCAGGTGACTCTTTACCGTCACGCGTGACGCTTGATTATCACCGGGTGACTATTGACTGGTGAGTTCTTGACTTGAGAGAAATGAGAGTTGGCTCTGAGCTGAGTTGTTGCCTCTCGACTTCAATGGCAGGTGGCTGGAGACGGCTGAGTCGCTGGAGATGCCTGCTGAAAGATGGGGAAGACGCGTGTCAGGAAATGATAGATGAATGGAAGACATAATATGTACCGGATAGACAGCGCGGCGCCTGGCCTTGTGACATATCTTAGATGCTCTTGCATAAATTGAACATGTCGACACCATGGCATTAGTACATATATTAGCAGGATAAAGGCAGATGATGCACGTCAATTCATTTTTTACTATACCAGATAACTTATGTCGGGAATCGGATCGGAAGTACCAAGTGCACGAGGAAAGCCCCAAAAATCAACACGCATTCGCACCTTCACACTCAAAATGTCTGGACACTTCCTTTATCCTCCGGAGCACGTAACTCCGTATGCGCCTGATGTTTAATGCTTAGATATCAGCTACGTACGTGGCTTTTGTACTCAAGGAAGACAGATATAGTCACTTTTACATCGCCAGTGTCACAGGATTGGCTACATGAATTTGAGCAATAATCCCACCTGTCCTGTCCAGGCGTTTGGTAATTAGAACTTTCCAAACCGGATGGGACAGCAAGTTAAAACATCGGAGCTTGTCATCTGTCACTAGGAATGTCGTAGGTAGTAGAGGTGCAAGATTTATGTACCGCCACACCGGCATGCCGGTATATTTTCAGTACCGGCGGTATTTATGCGGTATTGGAGCATGCGTGATAATGCAATGGCAATCTGCAAAACAAACAGATTGCCATTGCGCCGGTATATTGCCGGTATTTTTGGCTAATGTGGTGGTGTGGTGTGGAGCCGGTATTCGATTTTAGGGAAAATATTGCATCTCTATTATGGATGTCTGTTAAATATTCACTAAAACGTATAAAACGTCACATTCTCATCGCACAGCTTGAAGACCGTCCATCAAGTGTTTTCAGGCAGGAGGCTACTGCGCTGTCCACCCCCATTACAATCTCAAAGAGTTTGGATAGAGCAAATATCGTTCGCTGGGACGATATTGGGTGCTCTCAGCCAGTGAATCGCCTACTTGGTATTCCAACTATTAGTTAGTGATTGAGACGTGTGATTTTTGCTTTAGATGTCTTTTATCTAGTTATGGGCGCCGTGCCTTGCAGCTGTGGTGCCCCTAAATCTAAATAATCCAAAACAAGAGCTCTTGCATTTTATGAGCTCTTGCTCCCCCTTCGCCCTGGTTTACGACAATTCACACTATATAGACGGAAGCAAGTGCTCAGCACCGAACAGCACCATTACCAGCTCAGCAAGCTCACTGTATAGTCATGCCGGTCTGTAGCTCCTGCATCGATGACATCATTCAGGAGGAAACGCTGGCCCTCAAACAGTCATGAACCACCACTGATCTGCAACAACCTCATGCCGTTCCCGCCCTGCAGGGTGAGTGACTGCTGCAGATGAGGGTCAAGGGACGAGATTCCCGACTTCCGTCAGTATCAGCATCTCCTCCAAGCCGTGGATTATCACAGGCGCACGTGGTTCCCTGTCATAAGAAAACCTTTGATGTGCAGTTGGTGTCCGTGATATCACAGGAATATAGCGACAGCTAGATTACTTTGTGGATGTATGCATGCGTAAAGTGATATTGCGTCGTGCGATGCAAATTGTACTATCTGTATATTGCCAATGTCCGCAATACACATGACATTCTTGCTTGCAGTTTCAATGTCAACCACCTGTCATGGAGGGTTAGTTTTGCCCTAATATGATCGTAGGCATCTATTTCCATGATATGTTACATAATCACGAATATATAACCAAGTGCGTGCATTGCATCCACCATCAAAGAAGCTCTTGAAATTCGCTCACTTTTTGGTGCTAGTGGCCTATTCAGCCATGTTGAACGTGCGGAGACTTTAATGCCGAAAGCAGTTTTCTTTAATCGAAACTTTGATTCAAATGCGCCACCCGGATTTACAAGATGGAGATCTGCCGCTTTGGGAATCTCGTTTATACACCCAATGGCCAATGGCACCAGAAACTGTGAGCTCCTTAACTTTTCGAAGAAAAAAAAATGAATAGGTCTACCGGGCGGTTGTAATACTGACACTGACCGGGCACTCCGGTCAGTTTTAAAACTGCCTGGGCAGTTGTAATACTGACCGGGCAGTTTCAATACTGG
>JARFNZ010139442.1:0-10610 GCA_031763405.1 Balanus nubilus
GTCCCTGTGACTGACGGTGCTGTATGGCCTGTTGCAGTCTCTGGAGGCGGCGGTGACCGACCATGGCTGTCCTGTGTTCAGTGTGTGCTGTGTCCCTGTGACTGACGGTGCTGTATGTCCTGTCGCAGTCTCTGGAGGCGGCGGTGACTGACCATGGCTGTCCTGTGTCCCTGTGACTGACGGTGCTGTATGGCCTGTTGCAGTCTCTGGAGGCGGCGGTGACCGACCATGGCTGTCCTGTGTCCCTGTGACTGACGGTGCTGTATGGCCTGTTGCAGTCTCTGGAGACGGCGGTGACCGACCATGGCTGTCCTGTGTTCAGTGTGTGCTGTGTCCCTGTGACTGACGGTGCTGTATGGCCTGTTGCAGTCTCTGGAGACGGCGGTGACCGACCATGGCCGCTCCTACTCGGACCGAGTGGCCGCCCTGCTCTCCGCCTGGGAGAAGCTGGCCGCCATGACCGCACGCGCCGGCCCACACGCGCTGCTCAGCCTTGCTCAACACATCTTCAGGTCAGTCACTGACTGGTCTACTTCATCACCTGGTGACGCAGCAGTCGCGCTCTTTTCTAATGTGTCATCCAATGTCAATGCATGCAGTCGTCACTGGACGACCTTTTTATTCATCACTCCCTTCACGTCCTTCATATAAGTTCACTTGTCAACATATTTGGCTAATCCTTACAGACAATATCACATAAAGTTCATAATGTTTGGTATCCCATCTGCATTGTTATGATGTAGATTCGGCCAGGATTGTTTTGTTTACAAATATTGCACTGGGATAATGGTGTTTATGCTGTAAGCCAGTTGAGAGGAGAAAGTTTCACCGTCATATCATACTGGACTGTGGATGTGCTTATGGTGGCATTGGTGGATTTCGAAACGGTGGGTTTGGAAAGTGCCAAAATCTATAAAGTCTCACATAATCCAGGGAACTAATTGGAGTTCCTTTGTTATGCAGTGCTAGGCGATTGAAATCAGTAATAGTTGCTTTAATTTCTGCCTCTTGAAGGAAAGTATCGAATTTATGCCGATTTCAGACAGTGTTGTTGTTTTTTTTTTTGGGGGGGGGGAGCTTAGCCTCGTGGCCCCCTCTGCATCCGCCCATGTATAATTATGTCGCTTTTGATTTGGTGCTTCACAAAGTGTGAGTCAGGTTTCAGACGTATCTCTCTGAAAATGTTTCGTGTATTTTCCTGTTGATGTTTATCTGACATCGTCTGTCTGTATTGTTCTGACGGACCTATTTGTTCGTTTTAGTGCCTTGCTAATATGCATTATATTTGTTTCACTGTATTTTGCCGTCCATAACCACATCCTCGTTAGAAGTTTTGTTTCCGTGCATGTGGTAAAATGGCACATTATCTACTTAGACATAGAAAACGCCTTTGAAGGAAACCATTCACTGGCAATCGTGGCCCGTGAGCTTATTATATTTTCGTTGCACTTTTCATGGAAAGTAGCCCGTGGTCGGTCGAGCTGTCACCCCGCTATCATCGAGTCAGTCTCTGAGCGAATCTCCACTCGACTTGGGGAGCGATCTGGCGCAGTGGTAACATCCTTGCCTTCTGTACTGGTGACCCGGGTTCATGTCCCGGGCGGGCCTCTGAAAAAGTCGTCCCGGCCCCCATATACAAATCCCTCGGAACAGGGTGAGAGTTCAATTGTCACTTGGTCTCAAGAGGATATGGTGCTTGGTCCACAAACCAAATCCACTCGACTTGTTTGAGCCGCCGTCTGACTTTATCGAGTCGCCTCCTCGCTGTGATCGAATCGCCTCCCGTCTCGATACGGGCGAGATCTCAGAATGGATGGTATTGACAGTATTGACCTCAGGGGCGGCTGGGAGCCGAGAGCCGGGCCCCGGCGGTCCTCAGGCCCCCAACACTGATTCGAATGGCCGCTACGCTGCAAATCCTTTTCGACTAAGGCGATCTCTTATGATGATTAGACATTGGTGTGCCATTTATCAGTGTGTCCGAGAAGTAATATGCTGTTGAACGAAACAAGCCATGTTTTCACTGGAGCTTAAATCTTTGTTTGTTTTAACTGAAGCTTATTTAAACATTGGAAATTTAATAGGTCCGGACTGGTGAAGCTGTCGCCTCACCTAAAAAAGACACCAACAGAACTGGCTGCTACTTCATACAGTGTCAGAATTTGGGTCATTTTCTAGACTTTGGGGGTCCAAAAGTTTTTGCTCTCTTGAAGAAGAAAAAATCCTGTTTTGTATGTATTGTTGCTCGCATTCCTATACTTGCAAATTAAGCACATTCATTTGGTATACTGGCAATGTTGTATCTATTTACATACTGTACCTTTATGTGGTAAAACAAAAATGTAATCTTACCGCACACTGCACAGCTCTTACCAGTTGAAATGTTCGACGATGAGCGGGTATCACAATTATGCTCAGTGGCAAATCGACGGTTTGGTCGATAGTTCACATTATGCTGCCCTTGGCTGGCATGACCCGTGTCCGGTGGCAGCGGCCAGGAGCACTTAGTTAACAGATTTAAGCTTAAAATCTCTCGTTTTGCTTGTTGAAGGAAGTTTAACATCGCTGCAGATTAGTCGAGACGAGAAGAGCTCAACTGCAATGGAATCCCACCCAACTGTCTCTCAAGACGAGATCAAAGCTTCACTGACCCCCTTATTTTTTTGTGACATTCCCACATCACTGGCAGCGGCTGTGCCATAGTTACTCATGTCAGATGACGTCAGGAAATGGCGTGGGTCATGTCCAAGTATGTTAGACACAAGCAATAATTGTCTTAACTGCTGTCAGCCAGCTGAAATTGTCTTAGCAGAGAGTAGTTGTGAGAATCAGTGCAACAAGCTCTGCTTAGCACGGGTCCTGACCTCAGCAATCCACCAACACACTAACGAGAACACTAAAACATGGTGCGGTATGTCAGGAGGGGAGCCTTATCTTCTTTGACTGCACGAACACGTAATGCACATGTTCTGTATCGTTTCGATCACGAGCAAGGTGTTCACTGCAAATAAGAACACTGCTGAAAAACGCGGTAAATTTATCACTCGCATTTTTCCATTCGAGTCTTCAGACAACTTTGAGCCACGCAATGATATGTACGGTATCCTTAAATAACTAACTTCGAATCTCTGACCACGAAGATCACATCACCATGCCTACAGTCTGCAGCGGTGGCCATTCCGCTCGACATTCCGCTATCGACAAAGGCGACCGTTATTATACAGTCTACCGTCCATGCTATTCGCGCCTTCTTGCTGGCACAAGCCATAGCTGCCTTCTGGAGATGTCTATTTTTGTGCTATGGTAAATGGCAGTGATCTTGGGACTGTGGTGGAATTATTATGTTATCAGACAGGGTGCTACGTCTCGGAACGCCATGGGGTGTCCGTGGCGCTTCACTATAGGGCAGGACGGGGGGAGGACGGGGGGGGGGGGAAGGGGCAGAACGGTCGCAGGCCGGCAGAACGGCGATCTGCGATCTGCCGTTGCTCAGTTGGCAGGTGGTGGTATCTCAGTGGGATTGTACCGCGCCCGGCTGTGGGAATCGCCGTGATATGGCACCGCTGCCTGACGCACCGTGTCAGATGGTTTTGATAGGTACTTATGGAAAACGGACACGCTACGTAGGGCAGCGTGGTAGATGATGTTACGTTGTTTATACACAGTAGTGTTATGTTTACCTCTGGATATTGAGATGGACCCCGCTGTCGTGCCTCTTATCCTTCATGGTGGCCGTGAGGGCTCTACTGCAACTCGCAGAGGCAGATGACACATCGGCGGCACTGAGAATACCACCGTGATGACAGCTGGCGCCATGTGACCTTTTGCACCTGTGGTTTATTGAAGACGGCATAACCGTTCCGCTCACTGGAGCAAAATACCGCTATTGTTCTGGCTGTGTTACGGCCAGCTCTGTGTTAACCATCGGTGAGGCTCGGTCGATTGAGTTGCGTTCGCACACCGATGTTGGTCCTGAACAGCGGAGCGCAGTACTGCGGTCACACTGCAGCCACGCTTTAGCATCGCGCCTGTTGTGTCGGCGCCTGCGCCCGTGTCCTGTTGTTTCCTAGTTAGACGCCCGGTCCGTGATCCGCGGCTCCGGTGCCATTTATCCGCCTGGGAGGAGTTCTGATCATCATCAGTGTGGATATCGCAGGTGGCAGACTGAGAATCTCACGTGAACCGTCTCCCGATGACCTTTCTGTGGTCCTAGGAGCGTGCTGTTACTTGCAGAGCAATGTTTTTTTTTGCCCCGCCTTGCTGTTGAACGTTTCCATACACGGATGTTTGATGCACAGGAACTGTCGAATGCGTATTGGAGCGCGGAAGTCTTCAAAAGTTGCAACAGTCCTTCCTGCCACCCCATGGACGACTTTTGTCGTTTTTGTGAAAATAATTAGGCGCATATTTAAAGCAAAGAAGCATATTCAAATAGGTGACGTGTAAATCCCCCGATCTTCGTATTTCAATGACGCCTTGGAAGTCATCACGTGATGTCAACAATCACCTCGCTCCCCAGCCGGTGTTGGTCTCGGGGTCCGGCGCTGCATGCTGGGATCCTAGAGGCCTTGGCTGGGCCTTGGCTGGGATACTCTAGAGGCCTTGGCTGGGATCATAGTCATGATCATACATTCGAGTCGGATCGACCAGCTCGTCTGGGCTGGGTCAGTTTATGTTTATGGTAAAACAGTATACAGAGCGGCTCCGTCATCGTCAGTACACTGACGTATGCTCGATTCGCTCGGCGACAAACGCCCTGTGACCAGCCTGCTCTAAAGAGGTGGCAAATGTGGGTCAAAGACACCCAGGGCGATTTATGTATATTTAACCATCTCGGATCTTCCATCCTTTCATTGACTGGTGTGTCTTCACTAAAACGAGGTATTCCGTGACGTTTCGAACCCCGCAGTTACCTTGTAAAACGTGGCATGCGTCGCGGCTTGCGAAATATTCATATTTGAAAATATCTGCTAGGGTTTAGTCTGGCTCCTCCCATGTTCACGGAAAATCTTTCAGTCATTTCACCGTCGCTAACAAACCATGACTAATTGCTTCAACTTACTCATTGGCTTTTCTTTCGACTACTCTCAAGTTTCAAAGCATGCCTGAAGGCCTCACAGCCGTGGTAGTTTGACCCGTGGCGCCTCAAGGCATCACTGGTCACCATGCCTTGGGTCCGGGCTAGAGAGGCGTTTGTCTGCGCCGTTTGGCTCAGTCGAGTGGACTGTCGGCCTCCTGTGGGTGTGCCGAGTCTGACGCTGTGACCGGCGGCCGGGGCCCGGTCACCGAGTCACCGAGTCACCGATCACCGAGTCACAGAGTCACCGAGTCACCGAGTCACCGAGTCACCCATCACCCGGCGTGAGACTGCAGGGGGAGGAGAGGGGGGGGGGGGCGGACCCGCAGCCCGGCAGCTGGCGGCTTGGTCTGTGCCTCCTCCCTCACCAGGCGGTGACCGTGACGTCCCAGACGCGGGGGTGGCTCGATTATTGTCGGGGTTTGGAGGAGAGGCGTCAGCTGCGCCGCCTCGCCGGCCGGGTACTTCCCGGCCACGTGCACTGTGCAACCGGTCAGGAGTGCTTGTGTGCTCGACCAATTTTGCTAGTTATTTACAGAAATGATTACAGAAACTTGAACTGGTACGTTCGAAAATAGCAAATCCAAGGTGTTTACTGAAGTATTCTCATTCTTCTGGTCGCAAGCCTCTCTTTATCTTTCAAGAAACATGAATCAACACGATTTGCAGATACTATCGCCAAGTTAAGTACCCAATGCCTTTTACTGTGTCTCTGGATTTCGTCTGACTCAGGTTCATCGTCTGCGGCGAATTTGAATATTCATCTTGACAGCGCAGACGAATGTAAACAAACTTTGTAGCAGAACGCGCCACCAAGAACGTATGCAGTGCGCCAAATTCTATGCAATTACTTTGCCGACCATCATCGAAATAGTGGTGATCATAATTCCGCCTTTTTTGGGGGGGGGGGGGGAATTGGAAGCGAGTCAAAAATAATTTCATAATATCTCTCATGTTAGGTGATGTAGCTGCACGTTTAAGCCTTACCATCAGTGAATTCGTTACGTTGTTTTAACCGTTTTTTTTCTTTACATAACCGCCAAAGGTGGAGATGTCTCTAACGGCAGGCAAAAACAAAGGCGGCGTTTAGTATGGGATAAACGTTAAGCATATATATGCGTTGTTTTTGCTACTTGGTACAGCATCAAAGGCGCCCGGCATGCTGAAACAATTTTTCATCGTTGTTGTTTGCCTCTGTCGGCTGGAACATTCTGAGAAGTAGCTGCGGCTGCGTCTTTCGTCATCTGCCGATTTTAAATTCCATTATCTGTGTTGTATGTGACCTACCGAAAACCAACCATATCCTCCAGCTTTGAGGGATGCCGCTATTTACTTCACATCACTCTTATGTTTTTGCTACCTGTGCGTCGTCGGCGTCTGATACGGAATCGGCCTGTGAGTGGCTGGCTGCCGCCATTGGTGCCCGGCGGAGCGTGATTTCTCCGCTATCGAGCCTCCTGGACGATAGCTTTATGGCTCGTCGGGCTGCACCGCCAACACAGATGCCCGTGTTCTGTTGACGGACGCCCGGATGTTCCTGCGCCTTTGTACAGCACAGTTTCCTTCCTGTCGGACCCAGCCATGAATAGGTGCACCGTTCGTTGGACATTGCGGATAATTGGATGGGGGCTCATTTGGCGCGGGCTCCCGCCCCGCGTGGGAGTGTGTGTGTGGTGTAGAGCAGGGTGGTGGCGAGATTGTGCACACTGTATGTGTTCTGGTGCCAGAAGGTGGGGAGCTAATGCGAGCAAGGCAAAGCGCGGGGAAGGGTGTTGCTGGGTGCCGACTTACGAGGAAGCTGTGTCTTTCCTGGGGTGAGTGTTCGGTCATTCCGAAAGTGGCGCAAGCTCAGCGCTGTTCTCACGATAAGCTGAACTTCAGCCGAGCCGGAGGCGGTCGTCTGTTGTTAGGCTGTGTTGTTAGGCTACAAAGCGAGACAATCCTGTGTGGGTATTTGTGTTGGTATCGATCGTTTGCAGGTGTTCAAAGCAGCGCCCACGTGTTGTTATAACTGATGCGTCAAACTGAAATCGTACTATTAGGCGAAATTAATTGTGATTGTGATTTTTGCTTTTCGAGCGCCTCAACTACTAAAGATTTTGGCGCTTGGCGCAGTTAAATTCGCGCGAAATTTCGCGCGCAGCGAGTGTGATTTTTAAACTCTTGGAAATGTGCAGTTGATCTTCGGGTAACTGTACGCATTGCAGTGATGTAAATTATTGCAAGTGCCGTTATTTGTCTTACCCTAATGTACTGGAATAACGTTTTAAAATGTTAACCGCAACAAATGAAGAAGCCACTAACCATTACCATTACCATTACCATGCTAATTGCCACTTGCAGGTCGTTTACGGCATGTTTTGTGGGAGCATATGACACGTTTTGACCAGGTCCTACATTTACTGACCGTGCCGGTCTGTTTTCCTCAACACTCCGGGTAACCAACGACTATCTGAGTGCGTGAGAACGCCGTCCTGGGGTAAAAAAAACATCAACGCCGCATGCCTTTAAACCGGTCTTTCTCGTTTTGCCGTCTTTTACCAATGGCAGTCATGTTTGCCATGGTTGCCGAAGGCAAGGGATGATTCAGTTTGGAATGTGTAAAACTCACGTGTGGTGAGTTGGACAGTTCGTTACAACCTTGTAGTTTCCTGGCAGTTCAGTTTCATCATACACTGGTTGTCTTATTACGAATCCGTCCCAACGGACCGTGTTTGGTAATGGCCATGAATACAGCATGCGATATTTTTACAAACACCGTGTAAAGCAGGCACGAACAGCTTTTGTAACCTAGCACTGGAGTGATTTTTATATTTCACCAGTAGGCTGGAACATTATTCCTGCAAGTTGTTTGGATGTATTCTGCTGTAATTGGATCGAATCGGACAAGAGCGACCAGTGGCACACGTCTCGTTAAGGCCAACTGGCTGCTGTTGTTGGTCGGTTGACTGGCCGCCGGCCGCCGGTTACCCGGCCCGACCTGTCACTGACGCCGCCGTCCGCCGCTGCTGCTGCTGCTGTTCCAGTCCGACTCCACCGCGGCAGTGCCGTGATGGTGACGGAGACCGCCGTCCGGTCTCATCACCGCCATCAACGGGTGATGAAACTGCCAGCCGACCTGGCGTCGATTCCCGACTGATGACTGATGATCCCCGTTTCCCGGTGTGACGTGGGATCGTTCACTCCGCCCCGGTGCGCTGACCGGCCGCACCCGTCTGCCCCCTCCGACAGGCGGACTCTGGAGCTGCTGCTGCGCGGTGATTGGCCACACCTCTCCCCGGTGGTGAAGACCCATCTGACGGTGACCGTGCAGCGGTGCGGCGCGCTGATGCACGGCCCGGCCGCCGCCCAGCTCTGTCAGCGGCTGGTGGCGCTGGTCAGGGAGCCCTGGGGCCACCCGACGCTGCGCCTCCTCCTCGAGCGAGAGCCCGTCGACGAGCGCGGCCTGCTCGAGTTCTGCTGCCAGGAGGCGGCGCCGCTGCTCACGCTGCGACTGCAGACGCTCTGCGAGTCGCGCTGTGAGGACCTGGCGCTGGCCGTGGTCCGACAGTGTGTCAGGTGAGGATAGACAGGCGCTGTGAGGTGTGGCAGGAGAGGTGGGGCCTGTGTCCATGGTGAGGTATGTCCGCGTTAATCATCCCAAGCGGACAAGGCTCGAATACCCCCCCCCCCCCTCGTCGTCTACCGCCGTCGAAGCATAAAACTCCCACAATAATGATGCTGAATTTACGTTTGCTCTACCAGTGCCTTAAATGAGGACATGCAGGCAACAGTACGCTGTCTACGTACTAATCGCTGCGGAAAGGCCTTACGTCTGTGCATCACCCGACTGACTATACGTAAGTCGGTCACCCTCCATCTCACCACGGAGCCGGGTTGGACCGGCGCTGGGAGCGGGAGCTGGAGCGATGCTCCGGCCCTGGCCGACGGATTAGTTCACTCTCCGTGACGTGCTGCTATAATTAGCGCCGGCTCGGCGGAGACGGGATCTTTTCTCACGCTTCTGCCGGCCGGCCGGACTACTGTCTGTTGGCTCACACCCGTCGGCGCGTCTCCGTGGCGCTCTGTCCGAGTCCGGCCGGGCTGCAGACGGGGCTGTACTGTGTATGGGTGTGTTTTTTGTGTTTCCGTTGCGTGACTGTGGGATTATGGCAGCCGGCTCGGTTGTGAACGGGTACTGGCCTCGTCGCTGCAGGTGCCAACAGTTGCGGGATACGGCGTTCCGCGACCAGTGCTCGGAGTCGCAGCGGCTCTACTTCTTCGATCTCTGCGTGGCGCTGCTGTTCAAGTACAAACAGAAGGATGATATCATAGCAATGGTGAGTCGCGGCGGATTGACGTGAAATTGACCCGTTTCGAGACAGATTGCCAATGTGCTTTGAGCCCTATATGATTGTGCAGTTGCGGCGCCTTTAAACCAGAGTCAGTATCATCAGTCGATGTATTTTGCATGTGTTTGTCGATGTTTGTTGATATTTGACCTTTATTTGTGGTAAATGATATGGTATATTGTATTTTTTTACATGGCACATGATACATGTTTAACATCTAATAATATCGTCAAGAGCTCGGCAATGTCTTTGTAGGACTATTGAGCAGGTGATGTCTGCAGCTGACCGTTTGTGACTGGCTGTGTGCCATGCCGGCAGCTGCCGCCGACGGTGGGAGAGTTGGGCGTGGCGCTGGTGCGGCGGTTCGTGGCGCGACGCGACTCTCGCAACCGCGTCTGGCGCGTCAGCCGCAAGGTGGCGCTGTTTGTCAGCCAGGTGCTGCTGGCCCAGGCGCTGGTGGAGCCCACCGCCGACCATGTGCGGTGAGTGCTCTAATCAGCCCACCTTACCCCACGGCAGCCATACCTCCACCGCCCCCGCCCCCGGCTTCCGGCGCCGTTCGAGTGCGCTATGGAGCCGGACGTCTCGCTTGTCTCCTTGATACACCGTACCTGCTCCTAGCGCATAACTTTCCGAACATTTTACGTTTTGTTGCTTCAAATAAACAAGTTATTCCGGTTTACATGTGTTTTTTAACTGTGCGCATTGCAGGGTTCTGTCACATTTGGTTTCCTCCTTCGCGCTGGCTTGTATTGCTCGCCGCGTGATGTTTTGTGTAGACCCGTGCTGGTCTATGTTGCTCTGTGCCGGCCTGTACTTATCACTGCTGATCGGTGCTGGCTTAACATGACCTGATCTGATCTGATCTGACCTGATCTGACCTGACCTGACCTGACCTGACCTGACCTGACCTGACCTGACCTGACCTGACCTGACCCTCCCTGTGGTGACCTGATCTGGCTTGACCTGGCCTGACTTGACCCTTCCTGTGGTGACCTGACCCTCCCTATGGTGACCTGACCTGATCTGACCCTCCCTGTGGTGACCTTACCTGGCCTGACTGACCTGACCTGACCTGACCTGACCTGACCTGACCTGACCTGACCCGACCTGATCCGACCCGATCCGACCCGATCCGATCCGATCCGATCCGATCCGATCCGATCCGATCCGATCCGATCCGATCCGATCCGATCCGATCC
>JARFNZ010139453.1:0-10609 GCA_031763405.1 Balanus nubilus
CCCGATCATTAATTGTTTGGTTACTTCTTTAATATGTCTTTTGGTGGACGGCAATTAACTTATTTGAGGGAAGCTGGCAGCAATAATTGAGTTCCACAACCGTGGCCCTACCTAGCCTATCGTACGTGTGCGGTATGTTCTCCTGGTAAATATCTCTTTAAAATGTCGAGCTACTCTGGATGGACTTTGATTTGATTGTACCAATTCGAACAGTGTGCTGATTGCTGCTGGGGCGTTTCTGGAAATAACATTGTGTACTATAACTATTGTTTGCTAATTTGCGATGTCTTTAAGTTTGAGCATTTTAAGCTTTGCAAATAATGGATCAGTATGGGCTAGTCTTGGTTGGTTATTAATAATCCTGACCATTTTGTTCTGAAGAACAACCAGTTTGTTTAGGAGTGTTTTGGGAGAGTTTCCCGAAGAAGGCAGCAGTAGTTGAGGTATGGCAACACCAGAGAGTTATACAATAAGTACCGATGTTTATTGCTGATAAAATACCTAGAACGATTGATTATTCCGATATTGCGACTGATGATGCTTGATATATGTATAATCTGTTTTTTCCATTTCATATCTTAGTCGATGAACACGTCAAGGTATTTCAGAGTATCTGCATTTTTTATTTCGATATCATTTAAAGTTACTTCAATACCTATGTTGGTTGTTGAATTAACCCGCGACTTGCTGGGGGGGCGTTAAACGCCCCCACTTTTTTTCCCAGCGCTATAGCTCTGGTCTGGCGCGCCGCAGGCGCGCCAAACTTTCAGTACCTGTCACAAACAAAGTTTTTTTTTATCTTTTGACAAAATTACATAAAGATCAATCATTTTTTTTTAGTTAATGACGTTTTAGTGACGTCATGAATTTCCATTTTGGGCCAAAAAACGTTAAATATTTGAAAAATCGTAGAAAATCGAGTTTGTAAGCAAACTGCAAACTAAAAACGTCATAATGACGGGAATACTATCGTCTTCAAAATGGCTATGTCGAATTTTCAAAATTTTGACTTTTTGATCCCCAAAACTTCGAAAAACTGAAAACAGAGAATTTGGGGTGAAAAATGACCACAAAATCCAAAATTGTGAAAATTTTCAGAAAACCGGAATATATGTAAAAGAGCCCACCTGTTCAATCAGCCTGCCAAATTTTAGGTCGATATCTTGATTTTGGACCCCCGAATGGTCCAAATAAGTGTGCAAATTGATGACGTCATGCAATTGAATTGCAATTTGTGGCCGTTCTAGACGACTTACGAAAAACAAATGACACCATTGAAATCCTGGGACAAAACTGGCCCAGAAACATATGTTTCGTTTTACAAGTTATGTGTTTCAAAATTTGACCTTTTTGACCTGACCTTGGCCTGACCTTATCTCAAAATGGGGTCATAATGCAAAATGAACCTTACCATCGCATTCTATGTCTGAAACTGCCCATAAAACATATGTCACACGGCTTTTATTCAGCTTTCGCAGTTAGTAACCTTCGTGACCTGAGCTTGACCTTTGACCTTTGCTTAGTACCGATTTTCACTCTTGTAGTACCCTCACAATACCTTTCAAAGCATTTTTGATGAGTTAGCGAACAGAGCTACGGAACGTGATGTCTCTACTCAAAAGATGCGCCTCATTAAGAGCTTTCGTTTGCCGCCTTGCGCGTCTCTCTACGGCTATTGGTTCTCAAGTTATGGGCTGGGGGCGTTTAACGAAGCCCCCCCACCCAGCATGTCGAAGGTGGCGAAATACCCCAGCAACTGCCGGGTTAACCAAGGCCGTATAAGATAAGTAAAATCATCCAGGAAAATGACACATTTTCGTTAAAAAAATGTTACAGCCCTGGTGTCATAGCATCAAGGACCGCAATATCATTTAACGTAGTTTTGATCGATTTTCGAGCTCATTTTTAAGCTAATAATTTAGATTTCAATATGCATCACGAACAAATCTCCTCTTTTTCATGAAAACAAAATACTGGTACTTTACAAAACAGTCACCAACCCCATTTTTCAACAATTTACGGCAGTGTTAGGTGTAAATTGACTACGACCCACGACAGTCTACATAAATGTCAAGCTGTCCTTTCCCTTTCCGTCCCGCCCAGTTACCTTTACTTTCTCTTCCATTCTGTTCTGACCAATGCAGAACTAATCGCATCTAGTAGTGCAAGTACATTGTGCGTGGGAGCTGTGGAACCCAATTACATACGGTGTTCGGCACACTTTGGCCAATTCACTCCGGACAGCGGAAGTTAATCCGGGAAGTCGAACGGCAAGTTTGATTTTTGCCGCTCACGGCTCGTACCCTGTCTGGAAACTTGCAGTGTAACTTATCCTGTATCCATTAACGTGATACATACCTCGGTGCATGTCTAGGAAAGGGAACTACTGTGCTCGATTATCGCAAGTCGCAATCCTGGTCACCTGATATAACCTCTTGGATCCCCTGGTGCAGTATAGTATGAACATGACTTTGAAACCCATCGCATTGCTAGATTTATATTTTTAAAGGCTAAACAATATTTACCGCATGCATTATTTCAATATTAACTAAATGACGTCGAAAACGATGCATTTGCATCGAAGGTCTAATTTCAGTATCAGTAATCTACATAAATTTCCACATGACGGTATTTCCATGAGCATAACGTTACTTCTCAACAAACTGCCAATGATCCAAGAATACTAGTATGCATTGCAAACCGGCCATTAACATGTCACTGCATACATTTACCTACTGCCCATTTTGTATGCCGTGAAACGAACCGATTCATCTGTCTGTACGCTGGCCGTCATGAATAAGAGCCTTGACGCCAACCGTAAATCATACGGCATGAGTTATGTTGTAGTGCATGTTGCAGATTTAATGGCGACGTCACCTCAACTGCCAATGACCAGCGAATGAAGCTCAACATTTATGTCATCGATCAAATGGAACCAGGAGCAGGACCTGCACATTAGGCAATGGATCGAGCGAAGTCCATTCGAACGACAAGTTTTGTCACGTTGCGTTTCTATTAAACTATTCGCCGCTTACTAGTTGTGTTCCTTCCAAATATAGTCAGCATACGTAATGAAAATCTCCTTGGGAAATCGACACTCATCTTTTTAGGGAGAGATCTTCCCCGTCTTCTTCCTTCCCCGTCGTCCGACCTTCTCTTGCTTTGATGAATTCAATTTTTTCCTTAATTATTTTATTTTGTGCAATGTTTAGTTTTATTATTTCGTGATTCGTGCTATTGCCGCCAACTTGTCCTGATTCGTCATGAAGCCGGACAAGTTGGTGGTGGCCGTCCGCTTGGGCCATTGTCCGGCGCCTCGGCCGGTGCCAATAGCACCTTCAGACGGCAGCCTCCCCGTCGCTAATGAGTCCCGCTCCGCCCGTCCTGCCCGGCAGGTGCGGAGTGAACACCTAGGGCTTACCCGGGTACAGGCAATGTTGAGCTGTGAGACCCGCCCTGTCGTGGAACAGATGGATCGTGTGCGGCCAGACGTCTAGACCAATGTTGCAATCTCGGACAGAAGGCGCCGTGACGGAAGCCTGCGAACAAAGGCTGCTTGTGTGGTTGTGTCTGCGATCGTGGACTCTGTGCGACGGTTGCCGTTGCGATTGTAGACGCGATATTGGTGTCAAACTGCTGCCATCAAGCAGCCGGGGAAGCTGGGAGTCTTTAAGGGGATTCGCCAGTCAGCTTATAGCTCTTCGGTCGTAAAATACGTCATGTAAGGCATCGAAAGTAGTCTTTCAGTCGAGGAAATGCTCCCAGTTTGCTGCCTAGGAAGGATTATGAGCCTATGTAGAATGGTAGATGGGATAATATAACCTTGGATTTCCTTTTATTGCATTTGGTGACTGACGCAATCATAAAATGCAGACACATCAAGGCTTTATGTTGTCATCGCTCACATCACAGCCAACATTTTCCTTTATTTGCTTTGCTGGCGGAATATGGTACCCAAGCTGGACCAAATATGGTCTCTGTGTGGAACATATGGGTACTTCTGCGCATGCACGTGGGTGGTTCAATAAGTAAGGTACAGTCTGTCATAAGTTCCCCATTTTTAAAGGTAACATGTTGAAATTTTCACAACATGGTAATTGGACATCTATAATTGCATACCACATCCCACCCAGTTACTTTTCACTTAGACACACTTCTCCCCAGCTTTCTGATAAAACCCTGAATCCTACACTAAAAGCTGACCTTTAGTGACCTTTAGCTGACCTTGCCCACTTCCTCAGAGTGTATCTGACCTCGGCGTTGGTATGATAGTGCAAACTGACCAAAAAGGTGGTCTTTAAAGGGTCTCATGACACGTCATACATGACAATGACCCGGACAAAATTATTTCGAGCCCCTCGTTGCCAATTAAGATAATCAGGGCTGAAAAGTGTCCTGTTCTTGTGCGATAATTTTTAGGACCTGTCATGAGCACATTAGGTGTAATGTTGCTCACAATCCCATTTATCGTTGTTTAAATGGGACAAGCAACCTTTTTTAGCCAGCTCACAGGTATGAATTACACAGTTTTGCTTCACTTACTTCTTTTATCACCGTTTCAGGAGGTGGATGCGCTCAGAGGTTTGACGGATTATGGTATTGCTTTTCGCTAATGACATTCTCTTCACTTTGGAATGACAAAACGAATTGTCTGTTATTTTTGACCGGCATGGTTTTCTATTGATGCCTGTGGGACAAATTGCCATAAATTTTGGGTGGGAGAGACATCTCTAAAGTTTACTGAAAACTCATCGAAATCAAGCCATTTCAACGAAGTGCTTATTTTTCTTTACACGATTTTTCGGACAAACTAGGAAGGGTCTTACTCTCTGAGCTGTAGCAGTGGACTCATAGCTCCAATAAAGTAATACAGACATGCACTGTGTACAAAATTGATGACAGACTCACATCATATTTGTTTCATCCCGCTATCTCATAATGTGCCCAAGTTACAAGGCATTGTACCTTACTTATTGAACGACCTATGTACGAGTATATGCCTTCATGTACTCTTTTTTGCATTGTGGATAGCATGAACTGACCAAAGTCGTACTTCTGTTTCAGCATTGACGGCATGAACTACCGTGAGAAGGAGAAGCGCATTCTGGACGAGATTCTGACGGGCGGCGTGGGCAACTCGAGCGGCTACGACAAGCGGATCCGGCCTTACGGCGTCAACGGCAGTTCGGGTGAGCCCCTCGGCACCGCTCAACACCCCTCTCTCCCTCCCTCCCTCCCCTCTGTCCTGTCCCATCCCCACCGCCGTCAACCCATCCTGTCAGGTCCTCTCGCCTCCCGTGGCGGCCGCCCCCCCCCCCCCCGTCCTCTGCCAGGCCCAGCCGGCCCATGGGCCCGGCGGCCGGCCCAGCCGACCCATGGGCTCCATGGCCGGCCCAGCCGACCCATGGGCTCCATGGTCGGCGCAGACAGACGAGCCAGAGTTTAGAGCAGAGCGGAGCGGTCAGAGCAGATAATCGATACTGTGCCAGGAAGCGAACGCTATGGAGGGACTGAGATTAATGCACCTGAGATTAATTGTTGGCGCTCCATTGTCCGGTAACACTTTGACAAAACGCTACTTAAGCCTCTCGAAAAGACCTGCAATGGGGCTTGTCCGTCGAAGTTTGTGGCGGAATCAGCGGAGATTCTGAAGGAAAGCTGCGCTCGGTAAGCCAGCTTAGACGCCAGCTGATGACAAGTTTGAATTTTAGCAAGGCACTATGCATTATTCAATGTTTATCATCGAAAAATAATAAATGAGACAGCTTCGAAACCATATTAATTGGGTTTCGCTGTACCAACGGGGAAAGGAGGAGCGCTGGGATCAACCGAAAACAAAGACGGCATATATTTACAGTGTGTGAATCCTCCACTAGTGACTATGTTGCTAACTTTAACATACCATCAAGTTGATATGCCCTGAAGTGCTAGCGACATTCTGACGATGCTATCGGGTAGACGAAAGTGTAAAGTTAAATAAACAAATACATGTACGAATATGGTGGTATAATAACATAGTGACATAGTGATAATGAGGGATGTTAGATAACCTCCAACGTATTGCATAACGCGATAGCCCGTTTCTTTTCAAAAGGCAGACGGTCAAAACTGCCCTCTGCAAAGAATCGCCGATAGCTCCATTGTTAAATGAATAAAATTTTACTTAGCAGCTATTTGTTATACAAACATTTATATTACACGCATGTGACCAATTTGAAAATATACTTTGGGTCATCTGCCTTTTGAAAATAAACGGACATTGCCGTATACATTGTATACAGTCATACATTGCCGTCCTAAAAATGGTGACATGGCATATAAATGCACCTGTACTGCTCGCATACCGATCCGGCAATCCGGGAGCCCTGCCACCCCCGTTTCCGATGTCCCCGAGGAGCGTTCTCGTCGCGTTGTCGCCGGCCCGCCACCCGGCGATACTGTTTTCCATCTCGCGTGGCACTTCGATTTGGCCGGCATCTCCGGCGGATACCTGCGTTAGCCGACACACCGTCAACAGGCTGCTCCGCTTACGACGGTCGGGTGCGGCGGCAACCCCGCGCGCGGGACGAAAATGGCGCACTAAGTCCGAGCGAGATCAATGCGCTGCGTCAAACGACGTTACCGGCGCGGGGTGGTTTATTTCGCTCCTCTCGCTATGACGCCACGCGGCTCGGATGACGAGGAGTGCTTTGAAGCCTAACCTCGTTCTGTGATCGAAGTCTGATCAAAGCGTGCTAGCCGTCGTTGAGATCTAGACAGTTTATGGAGTGTCTGGTGGTGAAAGCTGAGTTTAGTTAGGTGGATAAAAGTGGGACGTCAGCAAAATTATAAAAACTAAACGAATACCGGACTAAAAGGTTCGGACTAAATTTATAAGAAAAAAATACATTACAGAGGAAATTATTTTGAGACTATAACTATCTTTCTGGTCTTCACTCATTAGTCCTCAAGTCTGAGCATCACTCAGCATTCCAATTTCCCTATAAAATTAAAGGAACTTCAACATTTGCGCCCATTTTCTTCTCGCAGTTTAATGTTTCGATGCAATTGAGCCCAAATAACGTTAACGCCGCACGCTGTCTGGGTTCCATAGCGCCGGCCGGAACAACAAATTGCAGACATCATAAAACTTTTATCGCGGAGAAAATCCGTGCAGTGTGCTGGCGGGCGGTTCAGACAAATTTAGCCATTGAATTGCGGCGGCAAATCTCTCGGAAAGTCAGTGCTTTACAACTCAGCTATGCGATGCCCTGGAGCCGCAGCGCAGCAACAGTTTAGGAAGGCTGGCCCTCTGGCATTCAGGAGTGTCCGCCTTTGTGCTAACACTGACGTATGGCCCGCTGTAAGTGGAAACGTCGCCACGGAGGCCGTGCCAGTAAGCGACAATTATTCTAGACCATAAAGCTTGTGTACTGCCTTGGTAGCAGACTGCCTTTTAACTTTGTCAAATGATGTATAGCAAAATATCGCGATACTGAAAATAGGTGAATGTTGTTGAATTCAATTTTATGGATTACTTTGTACATTTTTCAGTTTATGTATCGCTTATTTTATATATTATTTTATATATTTATGTATTTTATATATTTATACTATTTTATATATTGCTACGTATTATTTTAGCACACAAAACACGTCCACGCCCTCTAAGCAAACATTGGTCAAACCAAGTAGGAACATGCTTATAGCGTTCTCATTATAACCGCTAGTTCCATGTGGATCCGTGAGTCTGCGAGTTGTATGCTACTTCCGTTATCGTGCATTCGTGGCACGTAAGGGGCAGAAATAGTGCACCGTTAACTCCTGTGCTGATTGGAATATATGTGCTCGCAACTCGGCGGTAATTCCTTTTCTCATGAGGCCCATTTCGAATAATGAATCGCATCCATTGGGGTGCTATTGGCTGGGCAGTTTGTCTAAAGGTCAGGGCGAAGGTGCTGTTAGTGAGACCAAGAGTTCGCGGCCAGTTCACGTAGGTCGGCTATTCTGCTGCGTTGCCATGGCGACCGCACCTCAACCTTCTCTCACGGCAGCCACTCTCCCCTCTACCTCCCCTCTTCAGCCCTCTATCCTCTGTCTCTCGCCCACTTACACGAACTTCACACGGATGGTGTAGGGCGTCAAAAGGCTCGTCATTTCACCGAGACCCAACCCGACAAATCAAAGTTGAAGTTGGTAAATTCAAACTTGAAGTCAAATACAGATTTGGCACACCAAATTCAACTTTGATCTGTAGCGCGGGTTCCCGGTTAGGTGACAGATGCCTGTTGACGTCCGCCAACCTTAGTGTCAACTTCGGATTAGTCGCCTGTGGCTCGGAACCACGGTAGTTAACTTGAGCGTTGCTTTCGAGCTCGGCGTCCTCTATGAGTCGACCATGGTTTGAATGTCTCACGATATTCCTGCCCTCGTCTGAATCCTCATGACATTTGTGTATTGACTGTGACCTGACACCAGTGTACGCAGTGTCATGTTTATACTCCCATATTGATAATCACCGTTGTGTCCCTGTTCGTGGGGTGACTGACTTTTATCTACTTGAGCCATAATTTAACTGTGCTTTGTATACCCAATGCCGTTTTCCCCTACCAGCCCCGACGCGCACCACTATAGTGCGTTTTTTTTTCAAAAGGCACATGGTCAAAAGTGCTCTTTGCAAAGTTTTCCCGTTTTCTTCAATGAAAATGAATGAAATCGGAAACGTGAATCAATTTTTGGATAGGGAGTTAAATAATGCCAGCACGTGACTATTCTGAAAATCCACTTTGAACTGTGTGCTTTTTGAAAAACGCACTATACCGTTTTGCCTCTTTCTCTCGCTGTATCGCCAATCTCGCTGCACTCGTCACATCCCCCTCCCCCACGTGCATCTGTGTCCGACACCTCAGCGAATGCATCCACGTCCATGCTTGGAACGTGCGCGTTTTTTGCATAGCATCGTAGCCCGACTCGCAGACTGATTTTTCGCCCGGCAGTCCGCTCGCTGTGCGGCTTGACGGCCAGCGCTTGCCCTCCGTGATGTTTTGGCGCAGTGCGCCGCTTGTGCCGCTGACGTATGTCGGCGCGGCAGTCGCGGCGCGCCGGCACAGCGCGCGGCGTACGTGGCGCTGTGCCGACGGGCGGCACCCGGCCGCGCGCGCCCCGAGCTGACGTTGACCGGTGTCCGTTCTTCCACCTAGACGGACCCACCGTTGTGGACATAAATTTGATGATCCGTAGCATTGCGCGCATTGACGATGTAACCATGGTAAGTTGTCGGGCCTCCCGCCGCCCGGCTAGTTAGCAATCCGACATAGCGTCTGGCATGGCTCTGCAATCTGCGTGCGGTCGCGCTGCCCGCCACCAGTGTTAGTTTCCGGCTGACCGCCCCGCTCGCCTCTGACCCCGGGTCGTCGGTACTGGCACGACCATAGGCATGCCGGTAGTTCAGCACGCCTAGGAAAACGCTTACACTGGTCGTGACGTGCCCCTTTCCGCTGAGGCTTGTGTTGATCACGCGCTGGCGGGAGGATCAGACGCGCTCGTGGGCGTTATTTCACCGATCCCAAACCAGAGACCATCCTCGACCTGACACAGATCACAAACCCCACTGCAGAGCGAGCAATCACCATGATTAGCGTCATGTGTCTTTAGTTTCAGAGATAGAGCAATGACAACGCCTGCTACGCATTGTCGGGAGAATTCTGGTGTCATCCAGTTAGATAAAGCGCATTTAATGTTGTTTACAACCGCAGAGCTGCCAGAAGCTTTTCAACATAATAAATTCCAGTCGTCTACCATAAATCGCAGAGTTGCTGACATGTCGTAGCAGGCGTGTCTGTGGATTGTTTAGTCTGTAGCGCGGCACCACTGTCCCGCTGTCGACTAACGCCCGTGCGTCTCTATTCCGCACCAGTGGACCCGGCGACCGTAGTCTCAGTCAACTTACTCATCAGGTCAATCAGTAAAATAGATGACTACAGGATGGTGAGTTGGGTGTTTTTTCTGTTCTCCTTCTGTCTATTCCGCTCTGTTTTGGAGAACGCATCAGAGTTGATACTCTGGGGTTGTTTGGGGAGGTTACACTTTCACTCCTTTCGCTAACTGCATGGCCTGGTCTGCATGTAGCTTCGCCGCTGCAACCCGAGCTGGGCGCGTCGCCCCGGGCCCTCTTCAGCCTCCCCCGAGGCGGCGCGCCGGGCCCGTCTCCGTCCATGTGTAACTTCCAGCTGTCTGGGGAATCGGGGGGAGTTTGGCGGAGTGTGTCGGCGCTCTGACGCGGTACAACCTCCAGAGTACCTCGGTCACGGGGCACGGCTCACGGCTGGTGTATGTGATAACAGAACAGACCTCAAGGTTCCCGGAAGGCAGACGGGTTGGGGAAAATGAACGAGGTGTTGGATGTCGAGCCATCCGGAGAGCTGACCAGACCGGAGGCTGTGAGCTCCCACTCTTAACGGTATGGTCTTTGTTGAATGTCAGCTTAAATGTTGCTCTTTGCCACTGCATCGGATGGTCTCTGTTTCTCTGTCTGTCTCTCTGTCTCTATGTCTGCCTCTCTCTCTCTCTCTCTCTCTCTCTCTCTCTCTCTCTCTCTCTCTCTCTCTCTCTCTCTCTCTCTCTCTCTCTC
>JARFNZ010139464.1:0-10609 GCA_031763405.1 Balanus nubilus
CTATACAATTTATTGTCCTGCGTCTAAATTCATCATTAACTCCAACAAAGTGGAAAAAACCCTTACATTCCCTTTAACACTGCCTCAGCCCTGTCGATCATAGTTAACATTAACACTGCCTCAGCCCTGTCGATCCTAGCCAACATTAACACTGCCTCAGCCCTGTCGATCCTAGTCGATCGGACTCGGCGTGCGCAACACACATCACTCCTGTTCCTGTCATGGTCGGCCGTCTCTCTCTGTATGGCATGGTCGGCTGTCTCTCTCTGTATGGCATGGTCGGCCGTCTCTCTCGGTATGACATGGTCGGCTGTCTCTCTCTGTATGGCATGGTCGGCTGTCTCTCTCTGTATGGCATGGTCGGCTGTCTCTCTCGGTATGACATGGTCGGCCGTCTCTCTCTCTGTATGGCATGGTCGGCCGTCTCTCTCGGTATGACATGGTCGGCCGTCTCTCTCGGTATGGCATGGTCGGCCGTCTCTCTCTGTATGGCATGGTCGGCTGTCCCTCTCTGTATGGCATGGTCGGCTGTCTCTCTCGGTATGACATGGTCGGCCGTCTCTCTCGGTATGGCATGGTTGGCCGTCTCTCTCGGTATGGCAGTCGGCCGTCTGGGAGTCCGCCTTTTTGCGATGTAACTGCTGTTGGCAGCGGCACCGGTACCGATGTCGGCGGGGTTTCCTGTGGATATCGGATGTACAGTCTCCGTCACGCCGAGTTCTGCCGGCCGTTTCTTCTCACTCTGCTCCGGCCAGGGACGCCTCCAATAGGGTCGACAAGACAACAACGTGGGCTTAAACTGTAGGTACTTACAATAATGTTGTTAACTATGTTTTGGCGGGCTATCGACGTTTAATGGACGTAAGCTGATATCACTTTTGATGGCATCCCCGCAGTATATCACACACATTAGCGGATTCAATAGACGGCTTTTCAGCTACGGCCCATTCCAAAATGACTTGAAGCGACGAAAAATGACTTATTTCGTGATTTTTGAAAAATCTAAGAATGTACTGCTTATATTTAACGTTTCAGTTCACAATATGGTGCGAAATATTGAAATTCGGAAAATTTTACAATTTTGTGAAGTTCTGTTCCAACAAGGGATGACCTTCGGATTCTTCAGCGACTGTCTGACATGGATACATGCTTTACACCTGCGCCGCCTTGGATGTTCATTTCTTTTATTTCATTTATTCAGCTAAATCGCCAACAGGCATTGCACCCACTTACAGGCGAAGTCATGTGCTAATAAATACAGACTAAACAATGGCGCATACATACACACACACACACACACACACACACACACACACACACACACACACACACATACACACACACGCCAGCGCACAAACACATAAAAAGTACACATAAAAATAAGATGTACACACGCACAGTTACACAGATACACACGATACGCTCTTAGCGTGGGCTAAACAAAATTATGTAAAGGAGAGAAAACCTTCTGCGAAGAAATGCTTCTGGGGATTTCGATGAATAAAAACGTTCGCCAAAGTTGCGAGCCTTACAAACGTTCCCATCTTCACAGTTGAGACGCGAGCAAACGGTACATTAAATAAGCTGACATTGCGCGTTGGACGGCGTGGCACATGCAGTGGGAAGCAGCCTATCAGAAAAGAGGAGTCTACTTTGCCACATAAAATGCTCCTAAGAAAGACTAGGTCAAACTGCACGCGTCTCGCTTCAAGAGATGGTACATGGAAAGAGTTCAGCAGATCGCGATCGAAATTTGTTGTAGCTTTGGTAAATGGGTAGTATCTGTTTGCATGTGACCTTAAATTTACAAAATAAGATATTACACATGCATAACTGTTCCCTTTGGATCGCCTCACGGTTTCACAACCATCCTGATTTGCATCAGCATCGGCAATATTTCGTAGTGGATTCAGGGCACAAAAATAATTATACACCTACAACACAGTGGAAAGTTACATTATTATCTTACATAACATTTTTGTTCGCCTCACGCTCTAGCAATGAAGCGTGAGTGAGTGAGTGCGTCAGTGATGTAAAGGTGGTGTCGAGCGTGCACTTCACGCTTGTGATTCCAAGCATATCGCATCAATGTAACATCCAGACGCGCACCGACAAAATAATGTCATTCAGAGCGATATATCTTCGGCACCATAGTTTTGTCAATTGAATTTGAAGTACAGAATATTAGCAACATCATTGCCTTGCACACTACCTCAATCCCTGCTCCAACTAAAACCAGAACAACTGACTGCTAGTGTCAGACCAGCAGCGCCTGGTCGTCCACCCCACCGAGGCACGGCTCATGCCCTCCAAACGAGACGTTCCGCCGCACCTTTGGAACGGGCAGAATGCTGCGCTGAGCCCGGACAGAATGTCGTACAGCTACGCAAGGGGTAGAATGTGGTTCATGTAGACTTGGAGGGCAATGACACCCGTCCAGTCACCAATGATGGACTAAGACAAAAGACATTGCTATGAACAAAGACAGGGGCCAGGGCTAGAAATTGACCTGACAACAACGAAAACTATCTCAACCTTGCATGATCATTGGCTAGACCACCGGCAACTGCAGTCTGCACTGGTCAACGACCGGTCTGCCCTCCCAAATTTCCGAGGCTAATACCGGATGCATCCTGTGCTTGCATCCGCTTTAATGTCATTTTTAAGACGCAGAAATCCCGTCAGGTGCGTTAAAACGAGTAACTTTCGCTTTAGAACGGGTAGCTATAATGCGTCAGAACAGGTAGCGAGCGTTTAAAGTTTGAGCGATGGCTATTGCGCGTTACAATGCGAAGCTAGCAGGCGGGATAAATGGCTGACCCCGGTAGTGAACGGAGTCACGGTCACAGTAAAGGTACCTATCGGCTTACCAGTAGCAATGACCGGGCGGGGATTGACCAGTCATTGGTTCCGAGCACGCGCGGTCAACCAGTCGTGACCCGGCGGAGGCACGCGTTGCGTCACCTGCCCTCTGATGTCCGGACCGCCGGACACGCGTCACGTCACCTGCCCTCTGATGTCCGGGCCGCCGGACACACGTCGCGTCACCTGCCCTCTGATGTCCGGACCGCCGGACACGCGTCACGTCACCTGCCCTCTGATGTCCGGACGGCCGACGGCCGCCGCACAAAGGGAGGCGAAACATTTAACAACTTATTTTGTATAATTACGGAATTTATGCCGCCAAAAGGGTACCACGAAAGTTTTTTATTGGAAACTGTTGAAGATTGGAAGTTGGGAGGCTTTCGATTTATCTATATTAATTTTATAGATCACATAAAAAATAAGGCCGTATGGATGTTGTTTTTAGTATCGCAAAGCTAAAACTTTCCGCCAGTGTGTTGCAAGTTTTCGTGTTTTTTGTTTTGCTGCAGAAGCGTGATGTTGTGGCTGCAGATGGGTAAGGGGTCAGCTGCTGGGTCGAGGCAGTACGATTAATCTTGTTCGTCACGATCGATCGATCAGAGCCCACGTCCGCTGTGCGGAGCGGAACGGGACATGCGAGTTGGTGGTCGGTTAAATCGATCGACGAAGCCGACTGGAGTTCCATTGATGTTCCTCCACAGGCTTATGTTCCAAGATAGGTGTTCCTGTACTTCGATCGGGTGATTCGCTTTGCCAGCTTTAGGCGTAAATAATAGGTATTTTGCACTGGGATGATAGTACGCATTTTTGAAATTTATCTTATTTACTTCTTACAAATTTGCTTAGTTATTTTAAGCTATATGGAATAAAAAAACTGTTACTGTGAGGGAATTCATGTTCATTGATAGATACATCACCGATCCAAATAACCCGAAAACTAACGAGGACGGCGAAATTTGGCGAGGAAAACTAATCGAGCGACTTCCGTCGTGACACTTGCTTCGCAGCATGCTTCGCTAAGGTACTAAGACACATTTCTGATAACTGTACAAGCGAAAGGAGGGCGACAGCAGAAAGGCGCGCTAAATGACTCCACCAGGCATTTTGCGCCTCGTTAGGTGACCACAAGCCCATCTGCTTGCAGACTGTGGATCGCTTCCCTTCGTCTAGAAAAGCGTGTCAATCATTTTGTGTTACGTGAAATACGTAAAGCTGACACTCCAGTTGGCCAGTGAAAATGCGTAAATTACCCAAGTGAGCTCTATTGGATAATGTGAACGACTTCGATTGCCATATAAACATAATATTGATTGAATATGTGATATATTTTGTGACAAATTATATCCTCTGCAATCACTGACCTGGTGGCTTGGAGTCATATTCTACCGGGTCTTATTACGGTAAAATTATATTGTAGTGGAGCGGAATAACACTTCCGACAACCTGGAACTAGGTACTCAATCACACTCGGAAGACATCTGGTGGAAATAAATTATCACCACACCTACGATTCATATGACATAACAAATTGTTTCGTCACCGCAGTTACTCTCACTGTGCGCCATTGTCCGAGTCCAGACCCGCTCATCGAGCCGCGGCCGGCGCCAGCCTGCCCTGGGGCTGACCTGTAACGGCGGTCATCTAATTCCACTCCGGCCACGCTCCCTTCACCAGGAAGGTAGTTAATTCTACCTTCTCCTCGGGGTGGTTATAACTACCCCGCGGTCTGGACTGGGACGGAAATAGGCGACCGGATAGCTCGAGGCCGAACTCAATCTCCCCCTCTCCCTTCTCCTGTCCTCTCTTCCGCGCCCCTCTCCCCACATCCCCCTAGCGGTTGACCGCTCGGACATTTCGCTAATGAATGCAAATGCGTGGCTGGTCAGGTCGGGTAGGACCGGGTGGTCCCAAATCGCGGCTTCTCTCGTCTCGTTCAGAGCCGCTTAGGTGCCGTGAAAGTTTCGTGGACGAGCGTGCTGCTTTGGCTGCTCCTTGGCAGGCATTTACCGTATTTACATAGACCGCAGCCGGCTGGTGGCGGGGAACTCGAACGGAAGTGGCGGATGAGGGAGAGAGGTTTCTGTTTATACATGGCGTGCCAGACACTTGACGAGAAGGATCGGGCTGTTTGTCAGGTAGGGGAGGTGTGACGATGGAAAGACTAAGTGGAAAGTTTCAAGTGTCTCGAGGACGATGTGCCAAAACGATACTTTCGGTGAAACGGTGAACGGTGTTAGATAAATTTGGAGTTTGAAAATTGATGAGAAAATGATGTTTGTTAACGTTTTCAGTGGCTTGTTCATTATCCAATAATGTAAAATTGATTTTTTTGGGGACCGACCAATCTCTTCTACTTGGTTAATGATAAAAGAATTAGGAAAATATGTGATTTATCTATGCCAAATGGTGTCATTTACGGTAACTAGTGTACGGGGGCTTGGACATGTACGTGTTTACCTATGCGCCTCATACATTACTGGAATAATCATGAGGCAAACATTACCTCATTACCTATACGTTTCAAATACTTTGCTATCTGAACGCCTCCAAATAATTGGAGGCCAAATTACGCCTTAGCTTGTTTCGACCATGAGTGAGATACTTCCAAAGGAGATCACCCGAATTAGCAAAAATAGGGGCATAATGACCAACAATCGTTATACTGGATGGACCCTCCGCCGATCAAAAGAAGTTCATCCTTCGTCCGTTCTTGTGGCCTTTTACGTGAGACCGATCTCCAAGCGGGCAATAATACTGTCATTCTGTGGTCGGGACTGCCCATTTATTTCCCATTACTTATCACCTCCACACATCACCTATCGATTAACATCAATGGACAGGTTTGTTCGAGATCATTTAAGATTATGGTAGGTACTCTGCGTGTAACGGCAGCTCAGATTGAAGGCCGGGCTATAGAGAGGTGTTTATTAAGAGATCGTTTGACTCCGCCACAATAACAATGGTTCCTGTCAGCAAGCTATCGTTATCGGGGCGATCTGGAATAGGAAAGTAGAATGAAATGATGTGATTTTATTCAGGCCGTATCAACTGGATGACGCATAACCCTTTGTTATTTCTTTAGAAACTACACGATACACGCACCGTCTAAAGGGATGCAAGAGCGTCGTTACCTGTTTTTGTGCCGTGTATCAAGCTACACAAATAGTAGGTGTGCTCCGTGTCGGTCTCCAACGAGATGCACATAAAATGCTGAGCAATTGATTGTTGGGGAGTAGATGCTATACAGCCAATGAAAGAAGAGAGTAATGACGTAAGCATGTTGAAGACGGTAAGATGGGACTTTCCTCGTAACTTCAGTAAACATGAAGAAGCATAAGGATGCGAAATTGTGCTAAACTTTGCAAACAAAAGGTAGTATACCAGAAGTAACACTTTACTTGCAGTTCACAGTTTCAAATTTAAGATATCTTTCCGGGGCTTTCCCAGGACTTCCCATAAATTATTATTTTCATTCCCACGCTCTTCTTGTATTGTTAGTTTAGAAGTATCATACCTCTTGCAACAAACCTTACATAATGCCACACTCTCACCTGAAGCTTCCATTCGAGGTGGAAACTGAAACTTTTGATCTCTGCCCTTCCTTTTGTCACCTCCAGCAACCAACTAAATATGTGAACAACTCTACCCGGTCCCTCCCTGTCCCTCCTCCCCCCCCCCCCCCCTCCGCCCCAGAAGGAGCCAGGTCAGCGCAGTCGGCCCACACCTGTGCCGCCACCGCCACCGCCACCACATCCGGCGAAATCTCCCGAAAACGCGCCATTCGTCCCGTGGTAGTATTGACCTTCGCTCCGCTTTCCCCTCGCTGATATCCGAAATCGAATTCCTCAGCCGGCAGCGCACCGTCGGCGAACATTATTCAAACGCGGCGCGCTCGCGGCTAACTAGGCGCGGCGGCGGCGGCAGTGGCGCGGAGGTGCCGACCGATGACGTCACGCCAGACAGCTGACCCAGAGAGCTCGATGCGGCCCAGCTCCGTCCCTCTCAGAGCGGCTCTAAACGATGCTAATACAGCGCCCGGGGCTGGCGGCTTTCTCGCCCGTCTCTGGGAGCGCCGCGCCGCGCGGCAAGGATCGAGGGTCCGTTGACCCGTCTGAAGTAGGGGCAACTCTCGTGTCAGAAGGAACTGCGGAGGCGCAACTGGTCAATGAGCTGCTCGGCTCGTTAAGAGAAAGGCCAGCTGGGAGTGCCGGTGGAGTCGTTGAAGAGCTGGTATCTCCCAGATGTCTAGCCGCGGGGCTGCGGAAAGATCCGGCCCCGCCTCCGCCCCCGCCTCCGCCCCCGCCCCCGCCTTCGCCCCACCTAAACCGCCCGCTGCTCCCACACCTTCTCCTCTGCTTCTGTCTCCGCCTGAACATCAGTCGCCTGCCTCCGCTTGAAAGCATCCATCCAAGCACCTCCCGGCAGGTTTGGGAGGAAACTCACCGGACGCGATTGTTCCTAACTGTCCATTGTTTCCGCCTCCTCGTGTCTCTTCTCCCACCTGGCGGAGTTATGGTGTATCAGCTTCCATCCCGCGGCCATCTGCCAGTCACGGCCACTTTCCGTTCGGACTTCGGCCCGCCCATCCACCTGAGTGTGTTTGCCTTCTAGTCTAGTTCCACTGGGCGCGGGCGGGGGCGGTGGCGGGGCGGGGGCGGGGGCGGAGACGGGGGCGGGGGCGGAGACGGGGCGGTAGCGGGGACGGCGGCTACAGACGCGGTCAGCTTTGGTGGTCCTCAGCTGGGGACTAACAGAAGTCACTCGACCGTGACGAAACTGAATGGACATGTCACCTTCCCGAGGCGAGAGGAGGGACGTTTGTACACAAACAGAGAAACACGTGGGAATACCTTGTGTCAGGAGCGATGGATGATGTTGGAGTTTGATGAGCAAATACGAGATTCCTCCACGTATGCTGTATGTATGTTGACCGTAGTTGCCGGGTGTGTCCTACATGGAGCCGATTTGTCTCGAGTCCATGCGGCCCATGAGAGGAATGTATGCGCTGGCTTGTCAAATAATCGGGGTCAGTTTTTGTCAGACACCTGCATGGTCCGCATGCCAATAAGGAGGCACGCTAGCTCAGGTATCTAAACGGAATGGCTCGGTCAGTAATTACGTGGCTAAAAACAATCGGTTGAGATGGTGTGCCTCTCACGAATGTGGGTCTTTCATCAGTCATCGCTACATTTTTTCAGTCGTGGATAATTTTTGTGCAGTTCAAGCAATAACAACTTATGGCTTATAAGGGCGCATTGCCGGTTTACAATGTGAACGGTCATTCGTGTATGAATCAACTAAAACCATTTTCACTAGAAGTAAGGTCATGCGTATAAATTATCGTGTTGTATGAATTCTAGAAGTTCGTTAATATAAAGAAAAGGAACGGTCTAAAAAAATACACATTCTTCCAGAGCCCTCATATTTGTATAAAAATCCAGCCTTTGAGCATTTAAAAGCCATCTTGAAAGGACACAAGGTGAACATTCGAGCCCCCTGTCATCAGAGTATCACTCAGACCACTCACCTCCCTTCCCTCTGTCCACAGTGCGAGCCCTCTGTCATCAGAGTATCACTCAGACCACTCACCTCCCCTCCCTCTGTCCACAGTGCGAGCCCTCTGTCATCAGAGTATCACTCAGACCACTCACCTCCCTTCCCTCTGTCCACAGTGCGAGCCACGCCGGCCCAGTTCCGCGGTGGCATCCCTGCCTTCTCGGCGTCCTCATCGGCCTCCGGCAGCAGTCTGAGGCCGACCAGTCTGACCAGCAGTCCTGCCGTCTCCGACACGGCCTCCGTCGGAGACAAGTCGACCGGAGATGACACCTCGCCCCAGCTGGAGACAAAGGCCAGCAGGACCAGGAAACGCAAGGAGATCGAGAAGCGCGCCTCCAACTCGAGCGGTGAGTGTGGGCCGTGGGGTGTTTTGGGGTGAGAATGGTGTGGAATGTGAAGAAGGGAGGGGCAGGTTTGGGCATGGCGGGGTGGGCCGGGACAAGGAAGGCAGGTCAGGTCAGGTTAGGTCAGGTTACATGTGGTTAGATCAGCATAAATCAGTTCAAGTCGAGTCGGCATGGCCAGACCAAGCCGGCTGGGAATTGGAATAACCGCAGGTCATTGACCATGACCAACCTAGCGCAACTGTCTCCATCCACCAACCGTGACTAGAAGCAGCGCTGCACTTTTGTCGCTGACCGATTATTGGTCACTTCTATAGATCTATTGGGTCGGCACTGGGCGCGGTCAGTCCGTGCGGGACCGCGCTGTGAGACACGGGACGGCCGGGGCGGGCCGGCGGTGCCGTCGAAGTCATCCCATCATTAGCGCTGGGTCGTGACCGGTGACGTTCCTGGTCGTGACGGGGGGCGTGACACGGGTGACACTGTCGTTACGGCTCTCTGTCGGAGCTGCAGGGGTGGTAATGGTTACCGACGGATGTGGTAATAGGTATCGGGACCGCGCCGTGACAGCGCATTGGGAGTCGGAAGTGAGCGGGAATTAATGTGTCACGCCGCGACTAACGGCGGGCACCGGCGCTATTTCTGTACCTCAAAACAGGATTGGTTCAGAGAGCTTTGGAAGCAATTTGACGCATTACCAAAGCTTGAAGTAGCTTAGATTTTAAACTATCAGAAGAACTGCCCGGATGTTAGAAAAGAAATGATGTTCGTCCGCGAGAGCGGAGGCGTAAGCTTTACCTATGCGGCGCGGAAGCTGCACCCAATACTCCGAGGCGGCTCTACTGCGGTCGGTTCGACTTTCTTCATACCGTGTGTATCGGAATCACGTTGACATCATCAACATACGTGCGTGCTGCAATATCGGAAATACATTAGAATACAGTGGGAAAACACTTAACACGAAAGCTTTCAACAACTCTACTTGCGGCATCGTTTGTTTCTATTCAAAGGCGCGCGCCGTGATTCAACAATGAACATGGCCCGGGTCCGTTCCCATCTGAATTCATGAAGACTGTGTTCAACTACGGTGCTGCATCGTAAATTGTGGGTGTGATTAGCACTGCATATGGAACATATATCACTGGTCGGTCTTCCGGTATAATCACTGAGACACGATACTGTATCCTTGCACGCAGTGGGCCGCCCAGAACAACATGGAACGGCGATGTGTGTCAAAGTGCGCCTGAAACATGGGTTTGGGTGTACGGTATACATATGTACCGAAAAGCGATTGAACGGAAAGATAGAAACAGTCATTTTTTATGTTCCTAGAAACAAAAATAATTTGATGTTATTAGCGAGTTGAATTCCGACATGTGCTATAAATGGTGACAAACCATGTTTGATGATAAGGCGTTGTGACACTGATCCAAGGGCAGGCAGCCCTCAATGTCATGCAAAGTCAAAACCGAAAGCAGACCAGCAGCTGTTAGGTGCCGTTTGCGGTCTGAACTCCATTCTGACCCAGAGAGGGCCTTATCGTGGACGGCCGGCCGGACAGAGAAGTGAGAGGCCCGTCTTATTCCGTCCCGTCGCGCCCCAGTCTGATGTCCACCCCGTCCCGTCCCGTCCCGTCCCGTCCCGTCCCGTCCCGTCATGCCCCAGTTCTGTGTCTGTCTCGTCCCCGTCCCCACCTGTGCCGTCCCGTCCCGACCCGTTCCGTTCCTCACGTTCCGTTCCATCCCGGTTTCTGTCCCGGTCCCGTCCCGTCCCGTCATGTTTCCGTTCTATATTAATTTCGTCCCGTCCCGTCCCGTCCCGTCCCGTCCCGTCCCGTCCCGTCC
>JARFNZ010139475.1:0-10607 GCA_031763405.1 Balanus nubilus
CCTACGCCTATGCGCAGGACCATGGTAGGGTAGGCTGGTTACTATGGTATGATCCACAGCAGACGGCCTCATCTCGTCAGACGCCTGTCCGACCAGACGGAGGCCGTGCAGACCGGCGGCGATGTGGTATGATTCTATGAAGCATACAGTACAGACCGCAGACCCGGCCACACAGACAGCCCGGCGGCCAGCACCGACACCCGTCACAGCTCATCATGAAGCCATCAGGATCAGCTGGCGCCTCACACCAGACACCAAACGGGCAGCTGTTCAGTAGTATAAGAACGCAGCTGACCTGGCACAGGCTGGCCTATTGACTTGATTCGGCCGCTATGACAATGACGCGGATCAACTACAACAGAAAGTGTCCGCACAGAGAATGGCTGACGTTACCAACAGAAACCGATATTATATAAAAGCCGCCGATGAGTATCTGCTTGAAACAATATTAGTTTATAAATGCATAGACATCGCTGATTGCTGATAAGCAACAAGGTAGCAAGCTTTTCTAAAGGAAAACATGTGATATCATAAGGAAGAGTACAGTGGAATAAAACAACTGTTGATCTTGTGACAGGAACGATGCATGGGTTCTATTATCAATGAAAGATATCCCCAAGGATGGCCTGTTAAACCTGAATAATTTTTGTTTTAGCAATTCCGAAGAATGCCGTTTACATATCCCCGTTCACACGAAGGGAAGTCCGAGCCATGCTTCTATATCTGTGGTTTCACAGAGAGGGTAGGCTGTACCGCAGCACATAGTGGTAATGCGGGTCAGGCTACGCTGATAGGGCTTCCAGCGCTCGCCGGCAACGAACCGGAATATAGGTACGTGGTAAACTTCTTTCAACCGATCATTAAGCAGCACGAAGAGTGAGTTGGCAATCACGTGACAAATAAAATAATAAGCTCCGCTAAATAGTAGTCTCAATGATCAGGCACCGATTCCGAAATATCCAGCCACCTAAAATAAACGGCCCCTCGCAGGATAACAGACATCCAGAAGTCGTATTTAGTCCGCATTTATCGCAGACACTCATCCACAAATCATGTGTTGTTGTTCATTACGTCGGTGTTATCTCATTATCCAACCACGAAAGCCATTAGTGCAATCAGGGCGGGTCGATAGACAATTTGAGGACAAAGGTGGGACGTAGTCGGAACGACACAAAGAGCGATGGGGACCGGGCGACGGAGGGCCGGAGTAGAGCTTACTTCAGAGCAACAGAAGATAACACCTTTGACCTTCATCGGGCTTCTGGCCGCGAAAAAAGAGACGGCGGCGAGAATCAGTACATTGAATTACTAAATGCAATCATATTTATGCACAGCAATGACTATCGTGGGACTTTCTCTTTTCTTTCTGGGAATTCCTCGCCGCTTGTCAATGGAAATTCGATATGCATGCAGTTTTGTTACAGCTGAAGTTCATTCCTCAAAATAATTTAATGAATATATTGGTTGATGACCAACTAATTGATGAATGACAAATGAATGATTCATTGATTGAAAACCAAAGTGATGATACATTATATTATTTTAAGGAATACACTATAGCTATATGTCGTCATGAACTTCAACAGCCTTGTTACAGTAACATCACACCACTAAACAAGAAAAAAACTACGTTAATCTAGAAGAAAACGCATTCACATGCACAGGTGCACGGCAGCGAACGGCAGCGGCGAGAATTCAGCTTGATAAAAGCTTCAACCGCAAAGCTATGCAAAATGGCGCCTTTATGTAGCGTGAAGACGACCGATTCAAATAGAACACAGAAGTGCAAACCAATGTCAAGATTTCCTTCAAGCCGGAACTTTGGCCGGCAGCCGACTGACAGCGGCTGTCTGGTCGCCTCTGAGAACCACTGAGAGTGGGGCGTTAGACGGCCCGGTCCGAACCAGTACCGCCATTACACCGTCCTCAGAGCAGGCGGCCGAGCCGGCAGAAAGCGCAATCACACTCCCGACTTCGAACGGAACTTCCCTACGAGCGTCTGTGCTGAAACCCATCACTCCAGTGTAACTCAAATGGGTACCACTTCTGTTTTAGTACAGTGTTCGTATTTCCGGGACACTTGTGCTGCAGAACTGAGAACTCGACAACGAAATGCTCTATTTAACCCTCGCCAGTGAAGGTGGGAGGAGGAGGGGGTGGTGGGAGGTGCCACTCCCTTGGTGTTTTTTTCGGAAACAACTTACGAAAAAAAAACAGGGGATCGCCACGAGATTTTCCTCTCCTAGTATTTATAAATTTCACACATGCCTTTAAAATTTCGAAACCGTAACCCCGATGACCTGTGACCTTTTCCTCAAGGTTATATCAAGCGTAAATGCCGTTCCGTGGCATATCGGTGCTTTTAAGTTTTAACTCGTGCGCTTCCTGATTTTTGATGTTCATGAGTATAAAAACAGATGTTACCATGTGACCTCCATGATTTCCAATGAAGCCACGACCCCCCCACCCAAAAGGTCAACTGAGGTCACTGACCGCTGATAACCTCGGAGGACCTTTTTTGCTTTCTAGAGCTTTCTAAGGTATATTTATGCGCTCATTTCGAATTTCACATTCATTTTACACAAATAGGGGCTCAGATGAGGTCATAAACTATCACAGGTCAAGCGAGGTCACTGACCTCAGGTGACCTAAATTGACCTTTGACCTTTGACCAGGAATAAAGATCAAATGAGACCTGGAATGTATCAAAATGCATTCTACTAACCAAAATAAACATCTTGATTTTTACAGGAAGGCTCTAGCTTGATTAGAAGCCATGCTGTCGGCGAAAACAAAATTCGGTGATTTCGAGTCATTGATCGAATTTCGAGTCATTAACGAGTCAAAGTCATTGTCATTGACTTTCGAGTTAAATTTCGAGTCATTTGACTCAGAGGTCACCAAATGACCCAGGACCCAAAAATCGGGTACCATCAGCTTCGTCTTGTACCAAGCAATACGGTCGTCTTTACCGCAAAGCTCTAGTTCAATTAGGGGCGAATTGGCAGGGGTAGCATCACTTCCCCCTCCCATCCCCCGAACACACACGGAGACGCAGCAGTTTTGTCGTACACTGGCGAGTGTTAAATACAGATTGTACTGCTACATTGTCCGGTAAGATCGACCGACAAGCTCGTTGGAGGCAGCAACGACGACCAGTGTCAATGCACGACTCCAAACAACGATCCTCCTCCGCAAAAAAAAACTCCAATAAAGGACGAGTCGCCAATAAGCAGCGCCATCGCCGGCCGCTCTGTCTCCGCTCCGGCCGCCAAGGTCGGCTGTTGTCGGCTCTGCGCAACAATAGCCGCAGGCGGTATGACTAATAAGCGTGGTCGTCGCCGTGCCGTCCACAGAGCGGGATATCAGCCCGGGTGATTACCACAGGCCGGCGTGCGTGTTGGTGGTCGTGAGGGACGTGTTGGTCGCCCCGTGCCCGGAGAGGGACGCGGCGATACCGTCACACGGCTGGCTGGTGTCACAGACGGACGGCCGCCGAGCCGTCTGGAGACGGGAGCAGAACAGACGTGCCAGCCGACCGGGCAGAGCTGGCGGCACCGACAGCAGACCGGAGTGACAGTAATGGCAGGAGTGGCAGGCCCCAGCGGTGACAATTGGCCGCGGCGCCCACCGGGCACCGCCAGACACCTCAGCACGCCACCATCACCCACTCCGACTGCCACAGACCCGGCCCCGGAATGTACTAACGGCAACACCTGGACACTGATTACCCCGGGCGGCAGAATACCGGGCCGTGTACCGCCGAGCGGAGGGACCATCTGACAACAGACTGAAGCGCAGTTCACACGGAGGGCGGCCGACGCCAAAAGGCAGCCGTCATCCTCACTTTACCAGGCACCCGCCAGACGGAGCAAACTGTGTCAACCTCAGCACGAACTCCGCATGGGAATCCACGCTCTGTTCCGAAAATCCGAGCAGACAGTAGACCACCAAAGTCCCGCAATATTGAACAAGATCCAGTGTTGTGAAACAGATCCTCGACCTCGTCTAAGTACGTTTATATTTCTGTCCCTCAATGGATGCAGAAGCGCATGTCGTTCTATCCCCCATTCTCGCTGTTAAGCGCGGCGTTAGTCCCGTTCCTTATCGCAGTGGCCGTCTTGAGAGCGGGTCGGTCGCTCCGTCACCATCCCTCCGACGGACCGATCGCTCAGTCTGTCGCCGGCCGCCCGTCACCAAAATACGGCTCACTCTCCGTCTCCGGCTTCATAATGACGGCGTCACAAATGGGCCGCGCCGCGCCGCCAAGACGGCACGCCTCGTGCGAGGGCCGGGGAGGCACCGCGCGGGATCGATGGAACCTCGGCCGCCGGTGGCAGCAAACGGAAATACTTGTCCGGCACTGCGGCGACAGAGAAGAAGTGTCCTGACGTTGTCGGACACGGCGGCAGGCAGCCCGCCAGACGGCGACACATCGCCGGAAAAGAGGCAGTTCCGGCGGAGGCCGCGATTGTGAGTGGAGCACGACGGGCGGCTGGAGTCGCAGCGGTGACGTCCCTGACCTCCCCCGGACCGCTCGGCGCAGTATGGGGTGCTGGCCCGCTGGGCTGCTGCCCGACGGCGCTCTCTACTCCACATCACAGTCACATCACATCTCCACATCACACATCACAGTAGCACGGTCCGCCAGACTAAAATCGCAAACAGAATCGCAATCGAGATTGAACAGTGCAATGAGCCTGCCCTGATATGAATCAGATATCAGTATCGAAATAAAACCCACTTCGCTTTTCGCAACCAACCTATATCACTGGAACTGATCAGCAAGCTCAAACACTCGCCCATTCTAACAACCAGCAAGACGCCCTGCTCGGCGATTAACGAGAGAGCGCGCTATTAGTAAGGGTAAAACGGGGTTCGCCTCGATAATGAATTCCAATTAAGGGTGAATTGGTGGATTCATTATCGGCCAATGCATCTCGGGCGTAGCATGCTTCTTGATCAAATTACTTTAAAATGCTGGATGACTATTAAAAGCATCGCAGACGCGATTTACACTGACAATTGAAACGGTCGGCTCAATCGTGCCGAGATACAGAAAATGTGTGTGTACGTGCGCACGTGCAAATGCGTCATACCCTCTAACGTGGAAAGCTAATAAATAATAGTTCCCTAGCCACATACCAAATTTGAACACAATCGGCCCGCCCGTTCCCGAGATATCTAGAAGTTGCGCACGTGCAGATGCGCCCACCTCTGACTTTTGTAAAGCTCGTAGCTAATGGGTCCCTAACCACACACCAAATTTGAACACACTCAGCCCAGCCCTTCTCGAGATGTATAATAGAGGTGGGCACGTGCAGATGCATCCCTTGATTTGTGTAAAGCTAGTAGCTAATGGGTCCCTAAACACACACCAAATTTGAGCATAATCGGTTCAGCCGTTTCCTAGATACAGAAAAGGGGTGTGCACGTGCGCACGTCCAGATGCACCCTACCCACGACTTGTATAAAGCTTGTAGCTAATCGGTCCCTGGCCACACACGAAACTTTAACACAATCGACCCAGTCATTCCTGAGATACAGAATAGGGGTGTGCACGTGCACACGTGAAGAGGCACTCCACCTGTGACTTATGGAAAGGTCGCAGTTGATGGTTTCCTAGCCACACACCAAATTTGAACACAATCGGCCCAGCCGTTGCGGAGTTCTTGTGAGAAGACTGTTTCCGACACCCCTCACGCGGCACGCGCTACGGGACGTGGTGAGCACCAATGTGAGTCGCCAATGGTCTCATACAGGGTAGGGGGTCCACTCAGCAAAGAAGACCGCTTGTCAATCGGACGTGCGGTTGCAGAGATAAAGCCTCTCAAAAGCATCGTCATGCGCCGGGCCGGGCCGGGGGAATTCATACTCCGATTTGTCCCACATACCACGAAAGAACTCGCTTTGCGCTTCGCGCTAGCTCATAATTACGGTGGCAGTGTTCTTTTTGCATTTATTGCAACAAGCTTAAAACGGATGTGCCTGCAAGAAGGACACATGGTTAAATTTTAAATCATTTTCGAGTCTATGAAAAACACATTATTGGATTCTGCTTTTCCTTCTGGAAAATAACAACTCACCAACATGATCAGCATTTTAAATTACCAAGCCAAGTTTCGGATACACGGTAGGGGGATGGGTCGGCTTGTTTCGGTCGGCTTCGTAATTCTCAATTTCGAGCCGATGAATTCCTCTTCATCTGCAAGATATCAAATTTATGGACACTCGCTTCGACATCCGTTTTGACACAAATGATGAATTCAGAAAAGGCTTTGAAGCCAGCAACTTGGCTTCGTCGCCCGGTCTGTACCGGGGAGAGCTCTGATCTGATCTGATCTCCCCGGTCTGTACCGGTGAGAGCTCTGATCTGATCAGCAACAATGCAGCGCCGATTACTCTGTCTAGACCCAGAAAACGCACAGGAACCCTCCGACCGACCCAGACAACTCACAGGAACCCTCCGACCGACCCAGACAACTCACTGGAAGCCCATGACAGGCCCAGACAGCTCACAGGAACCCTCCGACCGGCCCAGACAACTCACTGGAACCCTCCAACCGGCCCAGACAACTCACTGGAACCCTCCGACCGACCCAGACTACTCACAGGAACCCTCCGACCGGCCCAGACAACTCACTGGAACCCTCCGACCGGCCCAGACAACTCACTGGAACCCTCCGACTGGCCCAGACAACTCACTGGAACCCTCCGACTGGCCCAGACAACTCACTGGAACCCTCCGACCGGCCCAGACAACTCACTGAAAGCCCCTGACAGGCCCAGACAGCTCACAGGAACGGGCGGCGTCCGCCGAGCCGGTAGGGAGCCGGTGATGAACGCTTTTTACCGGGTTGTTTGCGAGAAACAGGCTGCTCGGATGAGAGCATTATTGCCAAGTCTCTTAATTCCTCAAATCTAATTTCATTCGTAGTGAAGGAAAGCTAAGTGCAAGAAGAGACGTAGCATACAATTAAGGATCTGTTGTGTGTGAGCCATCCAAACCACTGGGGGGCGTGGTGGGTGTGACACTTCGACCTACAGAAACTTTCACCAGGAGCGAACCGCCTCAAGGGACTGCTCGATAACAGGCGCAACAGGCGGCCATTTCTACCCCGACAGGAGCAGATGACTAACGACCAAGCACTGGGAATAGCCAGGCAATATGTAACTAGCGAGACGCAAGAGGAATAGATGAAGGTGCTGAAGGGTCTTAGCTCCCACACAGATCTCTAGCATACATTGGACCTGGAAAGTATTCATCAGAAAATCGCCCTTCTGTAGAGCGAGCTACCGCGCAGAGCACAATCATGCGTCGTTAAGGCAGGGTCCGTGGCTGGGTTCTGGGACTGACCTTGACGCTGACTTTGAGCTGCCGGTTGGGCAGGTCGGTGTAGGCGGCGCTCCAGTCGGCGATGCTCCAGCCGCGAGAGTGCAGCACCGTTTCGACCAGCAGCAGGTCCGAGATGGCGTCGCCCACCGTCTGGTTGATGACGTCCATGACGTCCCGAAGCCGGCCGGCCGCCGTCCGCTGACCCTCACTCAGGCTGTCGGGGGACAGGACGGGTCAGGGGTAACATCCATAGCGGGTCAGGGGTAACATCCATAGCGAGTCAGGGGTAACATCCACAGCGGGTCAGTGGCAACATTCATAGCGGGTCAGTGGTAACATCCATAGCGGGTCAGTGGTAACATCCATAGCGGGTCAGGGGTACCATCCAGGGTGGATCAGTGGTACCGTCCACAGCGGGTCAGCGGAACTGCGATACACCGCAGCTTATTGTCGAGATGTGCGGCTGACTCTAATACGGAGTTCCCGCCGAGGGTGACGGAAGCCAAACGGCGGCATCTGTCATCAGTCACTTCACCGGACAACAGCACGACGAATCAAAGCTGAAGTTGATAAATTAAAATTCGAATTCGAATTCAACTCGCGCGAGTGTCCTGTAAAGTGACTGGCAGAAGTGCCCTCTGGCGTCCGCGACACTCTGCGTGAACTCCGCATTACAAGCAGCGTTACGGCACATATCGTATGCCATACGGTACAGCTCAGGGTCATAAATGACTGCGAACCAGAGAAAACTTCATTCAGTCTGGCAGCACTAACTAGTCGGTGTCACATTGCCACGCAGCAATTAAGTGTTACGATGTAGGTAATGTAATCACAGAATACTGTAAGCAATTGGAGAACTAACTCGTCGCAGACGGCCAACATGTTTTCTCCAGCTGGGTGACAGCACATGACCCGTATTTCTACCTGGGTTGTTTACGCTTACTTCTTCTTTCAATTTAAAACACTATGACTATGCCAATTTTTTAGGGTTACGAGACTACGCATATTCCATTATTTTTAAGCCGGGGTGCTATTTTATTTTTATATTATACTAAACAGAACGTAATGGGCTATCTATCGAATCCAAAACACTGATATATTATGCTGGTTAATAATCACTTTCGCAGCCTTCATTGGAGGGGAGGCCTCACAATAAGCTGTTGCACATCCAACGCAATCACAAAACTGGCGCGAGTAGATAATAGTAATATTGCATGTAATATCCGTCTTACTTAATGTTAAGAGAATAAATAAAATATTTAATTTGATTTAATTCCACTATATATATTTAGTTTTTACGAAAGTTTATAAATCAACTACGTATCTTTATTGTTTCGATAGGTGGCACCATAATCAACATGGACTGTATTCTAACGAGACTATAGAAATAATTGTTCAAGAATACAAAATTGTATGTCGAAATGCAAAAACTGCAGCTAAAATTTATGTCATCAATTTAAAATACAACTCCGTAGGTTTTTTAATAGTTTGTATACATTGTATTGCATACATTAATTATTCCAATTTATATCCGTTAGGGGCATAAGGTGTATTGCTCGCCTTGGATGTTCTTCCTCGGTTAAGATCCCCTACTTATAGTGATCACATGACTGGATGCCCAACCTTATCTACAAGAATCTTGTTTTTTTATGCGGCTGACGCGCTGTAATGTGATAATGTTCGAAAGGACAAGTTGCCACCCGAAAACATATTTTTTGGAAGCAACACCTACTGCACTTCGTAAGGCTCTCGCAACCCCCTGCCTGCTGTATATTCGCCACATATAACAAAGGTTACGAATTATATAGACTTATTAAATCTATATAGACTATATTCTGATGTTGCAGGACATAATCTATAATACTCGCCGAGAGCCAGATAATAGTGCAGACTGAACCGCCCCATATCGCCGCTGCCCGTGGCCTCCCTCGGCGCGAGGTGACCCTCATCACCGGGAGCAGCCCAGTTCATCCCGCGATTGACTCCGATCGTGAATACCGAACGACGAGATCGGGCGAAATCACGTAGCGGCCTGCCGGGCTTACTGCCGCCCGTGCCGCTCCCTCTCTCTCGTCCGGAGCGGGAATCACCGGCAGTAACGGCGCACGTGCGACGCGCGGCGGCCGAGCCAGTGTTGCCATGACGCGCCGACCGCTGGCCAAAGCGGCGATTACCCGCGCCACTTGGCAGCATCGATTGCCGCCGGTGCGCCGTATAGGCCGCGGTTGAGTGCCGCGCGCTGCGTTGGACGGGTGTGTGGGCAGTATCCGGGTCACTGGGTAATTCCGGTGGGATGCGTGTATTGGCTGACCGTGCGGTCGTCCCGTCAGCACCCGCCACCCGCGGCCATCCCTGGGGTGTGCGATGAGGGGCTGAATGACCAGATAACTCCGTCAGCAGCCCCGCCCCCATCCAGTCCCGTCATCCCCAATATGAGATGAGTAGGCGAATGAACTACTCGCTCCGTTAGCGCCCCTCCCATCCGATCCCCCTCAGTGTGTGGCCGGAGAACCTGAATGAACGACCGGCTCCATCAGCATTCCATGGCTCCCGCCCGGGTCACGCCGTGCTCGGTCAGCAGACGACACCCGCCCGCCTGATGACCGTGCGTAACGTACGTGACGTGCGTGACGTGCGTACTGTGCGTGACGTACGTGACATACGTGATGTGCGTGGCGTGCGTGGCGAGCGTGACGTGCGTGACGTGCGTGGCGTGCGTGACGTGCGTAATGTGCGTAATGTGCGTAATGTGCGTAATGTGCGTAATGTGCATAATGTGCGTGACGTGCGTGACGTGCGTGACGTGCGTGGCGTGTGTACGGTGCGTGCCGTGCGTATGAGACTGACCCGGGGTCGGCGGTGGCGTGACCGATCTTCTGCTGCGCCGCCGCGCCGAACACGACCGTGCCGTGGCCGTTCGCCTCGAAGTAGACGCCGATGTCGAAGTCGACAGCGCGGTGGTGCAGGTGCTTTACGCCAGTCGGAGTGCAGGCCACCGGCACGTGCTGTCGGAGCGACCCGGGACGGGGGGACACGGACAGCGTCAGAGGACAGGACAGAGCCCGAGAGAATACTCACCAACAGCACATACACTGAGCGGACACGGGGAACACTCGTCAACAGCACATACACTGAGCGGACACGGGGAACACTCATCAACAGCACATACACTGAGCGGACACGGGGAACACTCATCAACAGCACATACACTGAGCGGACACGGGGAACACTCATCAACAGCACATACACTGAGCGGACACGGGGAACACTC
>JARFNZ010139497.1:0-10606 GCA_031763405.1 Balanus nubilus
AAATTTCCAAAAACTAAAACTGATCCCAGAATTATGTTCCTTGGTTCATTTCGAGTTCGAAAATACCCAATTTTACTACAAAAAGTTAAGAAGTGGTTGTGTTATTGGCCTCCGACGAAGGTCTTGTAACGTGACCTTATAAAATGCCCGAGGCGATAACTCAAAAACCGTTGCTCCGACATATCTATAACTTGCACAGCGTTATTCAGAACTTTAGTTTACCCTATACAGCAATTTTTACTGAAATCTGAGATGTAGGGTGTAACTTTTGCATATAGTGACTACTTGTGACCTGGCCTTGACCTTCACCTGTACCTACTCAGTATGAGACTCACACTCTAGCAGCTCCTTCTTCTTACACTTTGAAGTATTTTGACTCACATGAAGACAGGAAGGAGTTTGGACTCGCTGCTATTGATAGTCTGGTCTCTGCAACCAATATATCGAAAACATGCATTTGAACTCTGAGCTGATCTTGACCGGAAATAAGACATTGTGAAGAAAATGTAGAGTATGTTGAATAATTATTTTATCGGAACTTCCGTTTGGCGCCCTGCGCGTCCCGCTGCGACCATTGGTTCGGGAGATAGAGGGGAGGTAAAAATTACCCCCTTCCACCCAGCGAGGTGCGTTTGGCTGGAGACCCCGGCGGGGCACGGGTTAAAGGGACATTCCCACCTTAACCTCAAACATGGTATATGCTAGAGCCAGTTTCTCCTATTCTAACAATCCAGCCCGTTTTAAAACGTTCGCCCCTAGTCGTTTGCAAATTTTATCTGAAGTTTTACTTTTCGTATCCACATTTCGAAATTGGTGTCAAGCAATTTCCATATTTACGTACTTACAGGGACAGCACCACCTTTTTCAAAATTGTGTTACAGAACCCATTTCTCCTATCCCAACAGCCCAATCCGTTTTCATAAGTTCGCTCTCCATCGTTTGCAATATTGAGTTGGAGATTGCCTTTTCCTCAAAAACCCAGTGAACAATTTCGATATGTTCATACGAAAAAACAGTGCCATAGCCAGGATTTCATCCGGGAGGGAGTCAAATTGGAGTATAGGGGCCCTCGTAGCTATTGGGAGCCCATCTTGTTAAAAGAGGTGCTGTTGAGTAGACAGAACCCTCTAGATGCCGGAAGGGGCCTCCTGCAGATTGGTAGGGCCCTCTGAATGCCGGTCGAGACTCGTAGCAGATCGACAAAGTCCTCTTAGGGTCAGAGGCCAGTTGGCCTCCAGGGGAGGGGGGGGGGGGGGGGAGCATGGTCCCTTTGCCACCCCCCCCTTCACTAAGCCTATGCGAAAAAATATAACTTTAAATAAAAATTGTTAACGATTGAGGGCGAACTTTTTCAGTGGATTCAACGAACTTTTCCGGGATGTACTCTTTCAAACAACAAACGGTTTTTAAAGACAAACTAATCTTCAAATTAAGATTGCAAAGGATTGGGTGCGAACTTGCCATACGGACTGGACTGGTAAAACAGGATTAACTGGCTCTATCACACCCAAATTTCGAAAAGGTGAGAATGTCTCTTGAATTCCAAGACGACGCTGGGCGGCGGTTAATTCCTCTCATCATCCACTTCTAATCCCGTTAACATATTGCAACTCGCCGATCGGCACCAGTTTCCGGGTTCCTAGCGGTTCGACGACTGAAGAGAGTAGGAACCACGCCACTCACGCCACAAAGAACACACATATATTGTTACATACACCATATATTGTCAGCTTCCAGGTCGGACGACAGCCGGTCGCCCGACGCAAAACGCCAGGATTGGCCGACCCCCGGACAACCTTCCCGGTCCCCCAGATCACACAGCAGGTTCACATTGACACTACCCGTCCACGGCATAGACCAACCACGGCTCAGAACTTGGGCGCCGGGCTCTTCGTGTAGTCGTGGTTGGCAGTGTTCATGAACTGGAAGTAAGCAAAGAGTACGTTAGAGGTAAATGACGATGTCAACGACTATAGGGTTAAAAGTGGCGACTCTTCACACGTCATTTTTTAGAACGGTCGATTCACAAACAGCTATCCAATATTAATGAGCGGAGTCACTCGCCACGGATGTATGTATCCCAGGCCTCATCCTCGACGTTACCATATAAACTGTGCAGTGTGGTTACCCCGGCCCGATGCTCCCACCTTGTACTGGGCGGTCCTGAACTCCTCCCAGGGCTCGGGGTTGCTGGTGCGCCGCCACGTCACGTCCGGGTTGCGGGTGGCCAGCCGCAGGGTGTAGAACGCAGACAGGCCGACACCGAACCCGAGGGCGGCGAACAGCGGCATCAGCTGTATGGGAAGAGCGAACAGCCGCAGTCAGAGGGATCGCACAGCCACGTGGGACATGAGATGAAGAGAAGAAATACCGCTCCGACCCTTCAGGGAAGAAGTGTCCTATGACAATCATTCATTTACAAATCAAATGTGCTCATCCATGGTGGTTTGCTCAACCGATATTGGATAAATGTCTTGAGTCATGGACATATGTCATGGACATGGTATGCTACTATGTTAGAAAGTACCGAACAAAATCGACTGCCCAACAAATAACCCTGCATGCCCATAACGTTATTTACTGGAGACAATCTGTCCTGTTTCAGCATTGTATGTTCTCGAGTAAGTTACATGTTATTATGATGGCACACATCGCTGGAGTCGACCTGGTGAGGCCATTGGTAGGCAGATGGCTGGCTCCCGGTCACAAACACAATGCTTCAGCTAATATCACCTGTTATATTTCAGTATCATTGTAGAGACCCAGTAAAAAGTCATAGTGCTACTTGTAGTAGTAACTACAGGTACATATGTCATTACTCCACAGTCTGTTACATTGTTTGTAACAATTATCATCTCCAATTTTCAAAGGTGTCATGGTTTAGGGTTAATAAGCTCTAAAGTGTATAGAGTCATATAGTGTAAGGTCCAAGCTCAGAGCATTTGACCCATGGTTCAATGCAAATGTACCCATGTGATACTTATACCCATGTGTATTATCAAAATGCTCATTAAGGTCCAGAAATCACAAGACTCTTGCAAGAGCTTGGCATTGGAAAGGGAAGTCTTACATTATTCATTCCCATCACATAGGTTTGAGGCTTTACAATGTACTAACTTACTCTAAACTTAGAGCTAGGAAATGCATAGGCCTTCTTTGCCACTTCTGCTTCCATTTGCTGATCAAGATCAATCTGTGAAATGTGTATGAAAGCTGCATTTAAGGTATACAGTACACAAAACATGCATATGCATGTTTTAGAGATCATGTTTTAGTTTTTCATACAGAGAGCAGAAAGAAATGATGATTCAATTAAACCTTTCAATTAATTAAATCTTGGTCCGAAGGTGCTAATTGAAATTATCATTCTGTTTCAAGCAATATCAATATGAGGTGACTTTCAGAAGGCTGGATGCTATTCACTATACCTGTGCTTCAGCTATTGACTGTAAGCTCTAAGCCTAGCCAATTTCAGCAATCACCTCAAGCTCTGCTACACATAAATCTCAAATATGTCAGGTTGGGTAACTAATTTCTGCAGTTTGGCTGTTAGTCATTTTCAACTGCAGAACCAGTATCAGTATGATGTCAGGGTAATGCCAACCTCATCACATTTTTTTCAGTTGGGGTAAATTGCCTAATGCCAAACACATCCCATTGCCTATCATTTCATGCTATTCTATAATTATACATGCTTCACATCAGCACTATCTCCATTGCTCCATAACTTGAAACATTCAGCAATAGGATGTGTTCAGCAATCAGCATTAGGGCAGCTTACCTTGCCTGCCATCTGCCTGTTGACCACCAAACATGGTTAGCAAAGTTGCTGTTGCATTTTGTACTCTTTTTTGCACTCTTTATAATTTTGGTGCTCTTTGAAAAGGGGAATATAAATATAATAAAATAAAATATGTTTATTAATCATATTTGATTCAATTAATCAAACAGGACCACACTGGAGACCTAAAGCCCAAAATACAAAAGAGTATGCATAGTATGGAAAGTACAAAATGCATACCAGCAAACAGAAACTTGTCCAACCATGCCACCAAACCATTGGTTATGTATATGTTATGTATGGTTATGTATGGTGAATAAGCAGGGATTAGAGCCTATAGTTAACTGCCAAACTGCTACGACTGAGAGCGCTCTGCTCGGGAATTTTACTCTGGACCCCCCCCATACACAGGAGACGAGAATCCAAGCAATTTGCCAGATAACCCTCCTCTGCCCAAGATAAATTAATACAAGTTAGTCTGATGCTGGACACTCCAAAAAGACATACTGATCCAATCAGACAAATGCCGTCAAAAACTTGGTGAATGGTTACATCAATTAACCTGGATAAAATAATTGATCTTTTAAATAAGTATTTAATATGATTGAGTCTATACCAACTGAATATGATAACAGGAAAATTGGGCAAATCTTATCAGCCAGGAAGTTGTAAGGCGAACGAATATGTCTTAGAAGACGAACCTGACGCACAAGGAAAGAAAGTACTCTCGTTGTCAATACTAGAAACTTACTGCTGGGTGCCTCTTCATGCTGGCGGCGGAAAGGCCCTGCATGATCTCAGGCTTGGTAGAGTGCGAAATAAATAGCACACGCAGACGTTACAGCCGGAACCAAAAAGGAACGAATCTCCGAAGCGCGTCGCGATGGAGAGGATTGAGCGAACAGCTGATTGTGAAAACGGCGAAGGTTGTGCAGAGTAATCTAGTGGAAATATGTTAATTTTTTTTAATTTCGGTTTGTTTGAAAGTCACCCATCTAAAAATAAAACTTATATCGAATGAAATGAGATTGAAGTTGTCTCTTATAATTTTTAACCCATTGGATCTTTTTGAACCATTCAAATAATTGAAATAGAGAAGGATTCTGGCCTCAGGCGCCCCTAGCGTCGAGTTGGAAAAGCCTCCAAATCGGTTGTGTTGTGCGTCGTTTCTGCGTCAGTTTCCCGGGGAACGGCAATCAAAATACCTTTGTTTGTAGCCTTATATCAAAAGTATTTCACTGTATTAAAAATATTTTTGAACCAAAATATATTATCTATTCACATGTAGTTTTAACTGTGTTTAATTTGGCCCGGAATGTGCAATATATGTCAAAAAAGGCGGAAGCTCTCATTGGTTTCACAGTGGTTGAAGTTTGTTTACTGTGTGTGTCAATGAATTTTGATTGATTTGTGTTTGCATTTCAGATATGAATTTCACATTCAGCATGGAAGATGCATTTGTCAGCTAAGTATGTAACGTTTTGATGAGTTTTGTTAATGATGCATGATAATCTAAGGTAATCTATGTTGGGGCGTGTTCGACTATAATTCAGCTTTTTTTATTTTAATGTTTTTTTCAGGCCTTTTTCACCCATGTGTAGCATGGATATTTTTGTTAACATTATTGGCAAAACAATTTTTTAACATGACAGTGAATGGGTGTTAGTACCTCTGTACCTTGCAGTGCTTGTGAAGCTCATGATGATCATCTTTATGTTGTTGGACCTCATCTTGTCAGCTGTCTAAGGAAGTCAAAAGTTTAACTATGGACTTACTGTTACTTCAGAATTGGCATGCTGTTGATGATACATTGACAATGCTGACACACTACAGTCAGGGAAACTGATCAAATTGTCCATTTTTGGAAAGCTTCCATTTTTAGAAGAAAACTTCCAAAAATGGATACAAATCTTCCAAAAATGGGTATGCTTGTGTTGTAATCATACCCAAATATGGAAGATTCCAGAGCCCCTATGATTCAGCATGATTTGCACCAGAAATGAAACATATGCCATACTGGTGCCTGGCAGATTTGAGGTCAGGATAGCAATGTGCACACTATTTGGTGTGGAACATGAAATTCTAGTGTGGATGGATTCACTATGGCCCCTTTAAGGACAAAAGATGGCTTTAAATTTTGCCTATTTTTTTATTGAACATATTTATTTAAAAAAAATACCATCAACAAACAGGTCAAAATCTACAAACAATCCACAAGCTATTGTTCTGTGAGCTTGAACTTAAAAAGGCAATTGTGAATCTGCCCACACTAGTATTTCATGTTCCACACCCAAAAATGCTTGCATGACTACGATAACCTCAAATCAGCCAGGCATAAGTGATGTATTTGTGTCATTTCTTGCAAAATTGTGCTGATAATGGGTGCTCAAGAAACATTCATATTTGGGTATGATTACATCACAAGCGAACACATTTTTGGAAGATGCATATCCATTTTTTGAAGATTGTTTCCAAAAATAGAAGCTTTCCAAAACTGGAAAATTTGACTCGTTTCCCCGACTGACTACCTACATCACCAATACTATGTCAAATCTTAACTGTGAAAAATACGCCTGGGCCAAGACACTATGCGCCCTACTCCACAAACTTAACTTTGAAGTTGAAATTTTACCTCAGTACCTACTAGTTAAATGATTTGATGAACTACCTTCCTATCATACCTCTGAGGAGGTCCTTGTACCAGACTTGTCATGCTTTTGGTGGTGTAGGATAATATGCCCTATTGCCAAACATCCTATTGCCAGGTGTGATGAAGGAAATGCTAACATTGAATATGGAGAATAGCATTTAATGTTATATGATAAAACATGTCATGCATTAGGCAGATTACCCTAATGCATCAGTGTTGTCTACATTGCATATAGCATTATAAGTCTGTGTTGATCCTTGTTTTGCATTTCAGTCTTAATGGTACTACTAAAAAAATCATAGAATTGAGTGTTAGCCCTCATCAGTACAGCAGTTGGTATTTGCCACCGGGGGGGGGGGGGGGGGGGAAATAGTTTTTTGCCCCCCCTCAGTTTGCATTGATAGCATATCAATTGACAGATTGTGACAAAAACTTGTGTTACTCTACTATTGACCATTTTGACACCTACCCTGAAAATTGTGAATTTGTGACCCTTGACCTTTTTCCTGAGTCATTCCAAATGCAAATGACTTTCCATGTCATATTGATGGTTATAACTTGCATGTTTCATGATTTTTGTTGGTTCAGGAGTATTCAAATAGGTGTGTGTTACCTTTATGGTTTCCACTGAAGTTATGATCTTTCAGAGGTCAACTGAGGTCAATGATCTCTGATGGCATAAGATGCCCTTTTTGGTCTCCAGTGCATTTCTGGGTATCTTTATACACTGCCTTTCAGTTTCACATTCATTTAACACAAATATAGTTTAAATAGTGGTCATGATTTATTATGGGTCAATCTAGGTCACTGACTCCAGATGAGGAGATTTTCCTTGTCCTTTGACAGGGAATGGAAGTCAACTGATGCCTGGAATGTATTGAAACACATTTTACTGACCACAAAGAATGTGTTGGTCACTAGAGCACAGCTCTAGATTGATATGAAAACATCTTTATCAGTAGAAAAGCAATTTAGTGATTTTTGGGTCATTGACTTCACCTCAAAGGCCACCAAATAAGCCTAGACCTTAGAAACAAGTATGAATACTTCCTCTCATCTCAAGCAACACACTCTTTTTTACCCAAAGCTCCATCTCAGTTAGGGGCCGATTGGCAGGGGTGTGGTTGCATCAACATCTGAATTTCACAATTTTCATTTTAGGTCATCTGGGGCCAGTAACCTCAGTCGACCCATAATAGAGCATGACCTCATTTGAAACCTTCTTTATGTAAAATGAATGCAATTTGAAAACAGCACATAAACAAATATTATGGAAGGCTTTATAGATCAAAAAGGTTCAGTACCCTCAGTTGACATTTGGAAGGTTGTGACCTTAGTCGAAACCATGAAGTCACATAGTTACACCTATTTACATATTCATGAACAACACAAATCATGAAGTGTGTGAGTTATAAGCATCAATATGCCACCAAATGTCATTTTGTGTTTGACATGACATTGAGAAAAGCTCAAACATTATGGGTCATGGGGTCACAGTTTTAACTTTTCAAAGTAGGTGCCAAATTGTTCAACAGTAGGGTATCTAATGGTTTTACCACAATCTGCCCATAAATACATGAGTTATTCACACTAAAATGGGCGTGGTTGGCAACCACCCCTACACTGGCAAGGGGTTGACACTGAACATCTTAAGATGATGTTCAAGGTCTGAATCACATCTGAATTGCATCTGAATTTTAAGGTTTAAGTAAATTCGGTTAAATGTTGTTGAAATAACATTTTGATGTCATTGCAGTGAGCCCAATTTTTGTCTTAACATGGCTTTTTTTTAGTGGTGTAAGATGTTATTGCTTAACCATTCATCTATTCAAGAGTGGTTTTTGACATGCATAACATTTATGTTGAAAATGATCAAACCCTGTCTGCTGTCTCAATATTGCTTCACACCAAATGTTGTTTCAGCATGGCTTATATTTTAATGATGTGTGTTTATGTTGCCAGGGATGTTGTAGACGGCTCTGCAGCGTGCTCCACACCCGCCAGTATGAATGGCGAGCTTCCAAATGCCAACACCCCGGTCACCACCCTAGCCGGCATCTTCAGCCTCTCCGACTGTGAGTGTAATGTCACTGCCTTACTGATGGTCTACACCTACACACTGGTTCATTTGACTCATATAATTCATGTTACCTGAATTATGTAGCTGAACTTAGGAAACCTCAGTGATGTTTATTGTATACCATTTGTTTTATGAATAGATGTTCCTAATTCATTTTATTAGCATAAAACATCCATCTGAACTGAAGTTTTTCACTACATGCTCTTGATTATTGATGGACATAGGGAGTGGTGGGATAGGATATTGGCTAACCTGACCAAAAATGATAAGCCCTCACTTGACAGCACTTTGATAATTTGTTTTTACTTTGATGTAGGTATAAAAGTATGGTCATGTTATGAAGAGGTGTTTCGTTTTTACATCTCTGATCTCTGGAATGAACTTAGCCACTCCTTGTAAAAAAATGAAGGTTACTTTCTTCCCTCCAGCACAGCTTTTTCACTTACCTTACCAGTGCAGACTGGTGGTATGAAGACCATCTAATAGCCATGCCATTTGTTAGCTGTCCAACATTGAGCGAAATGACACATGTTAGTATGCCATCAGCTTCTGTTGAGAGCTAAATGTGTGCCACTATTTTTATAGGGTGGCAAATATAATATGGATCCATTATCTATATGTTTTATTGGTCACCAAAGTGTAGTGGCTAGGGGCCTGAGTGTTATGTTAGAGGCACCCAGTTCAACCCGCACTCAATGTCAAGTGACGTCGTTGAGCGGGGTGGGCCGTTACCAGGTATTTCGGGCACATACATTCTTCGTCTTACTTCTGCCGGCTATTCGGAATTGCCCGATCGAACGGTAGTGGGTCAGGACCTGCGTAAAAAGCTCTGCTTATTGCGGGCTCTGACCTCTCAAATCCGCCCATTTAAGGGTTGAGACAAAATAAAAACAAGTTAATAACTCATTAGCGCCAAGCAGCACCCAAACAAACATTTGCCATAGCACATGCAGCCTTGCCTCAGCAAATCATCATGCAGACTGCAGACATGCACCAGCAGAACAACATGCAAACATGTACTGGCCACACCATGACAAAACGCACCAAATATAGTTCATAAAACTATGTCAGATGGCACAGAAATGTTACGGTTTTTGTTTTTTTTGTTAGCCTGTTTGTCCTTATTGAACTTATTGATTGTAATACCTTCAATGTGAATTGTGAAGTGAGCATTTATTTCAATAAAACAATCCTGTCATCGGGTATTTAGGTGACAGATCGATGTCTTACTGGCCTGGCTGCTTCCTCTGCGCCGTCAGCGGCCACTGCGTTGTGTCAGTCCGCGTCTGACCGCCGGCCGTGCCGCCGCCGGCAGTGCTGCCGGAGCTGCCGCTGCCGACGCCGATGGAGGCGACGCTCAGCAGTCGGTCGCTGCTGTTCCACCCGCGCGTCGCCGAGGAGGCGCGTCGGCTGCTCACCGTGCGGGACAACAGTCTGGTGCCGCAGCTGGCCGAGGCGCTCACCAACACCTCCGCCGAGCACATGTGAGTGCAGACAGACCGATGGCGACACTGACTCCGGTGGAGGGTGAGACTGACTCTCCCCTCTGTCATTGTTCCCTTCCTGGATCACTGGCCAGAGAGATCTTAAATTGTGAGCAAAGGGGAGATTCATGGGCCACGTAGTGAACCAACCAACGTCCTGGCTAAAGGGCTTGTTTCTCAGTGCAACAATTTAATCCACAGTTTGCTCTTAATCATTTGCTGATGCGCAAAGACGTGATACTCGTCCCGTGTTCATATTTTTTTCATTGATATAGACTGTGTTCACCGGAGATTGTTAACACCCGCATGTGTATTCAGTGTTTGTTGTACTGTATGTCTCCGTGCCGCTCGCCGTTTGCCGGCTGCTGCGTTCGCCCATCACCAACCCGCGGTGTCCCGTTGCCCACAGTGAGCTGAAGGAGCCGCCGCCGGCGGTGGCCGCCGAGGCTCCGGTCCCTCAGACGGCCGAGCCGGAGTTGCTGCGGGCGCTGCGCCAGCTCAACAGCCAGCTGCTCTCCCATCCGGCGGTGGCGAACCACACGGCCGAGCGCACCGCCAGTCCGGCCGTGGCCGCGGCGGCGGCGGCCACTGCCAGTCCGGCCGGCACGCCG
>JARFNZ010139508.1:0-11751 GCA_031763405.1 Balanus nubilus
TATGGGCTGGGGGCGTTTAACGCCCCCCCCCCAGCAAGTCGAAGGTGGCGAAATACCCCAGCAACTGCCGGGTTAAGGCCCTTGTTATGAGGTGCGTAAATGAAGGTACAAAATCCAGGGAAATGCTTCACCATTGGAGCGCTCCATCATTCCAAACATGCCAATTTTGAACAAAGCCATTTCCTACAAAGCATTTATCTGCTTACGTTCCAAAATTGTATGCACATCCGCATTATAGAATCATATTTAGATAGTATATTGCTAATTTAAAGTAGGTAGCTAGTGCCACTGATGAAATGCAATTGGGCCTCGGCAGTAGTTACGCGACTATACGGTCCTGCGTGTGGGATGTAGTCCCACCGTTTCCTAATTTTGTTTTTAGAACCTGTATAGTTTGATGCATTACATTTGGTATATATAACTTAAACTTAAATTTAATGCATTAGGGCATGCCGAGTTTTCAATGTTTATTTTTCACGCTCGGATATGATTTACTAGAATGATCCATACTCCTGTACGGACAATAGTGGACCGATCGGGACGATCTTCTCACTTTTTCATCGCAAGGAGTCAAGGCACATAACAAGCCTTGCAGGTCCTGACCACGCTACTCCGTCCATTTCAACGGTTTGGACTAAATTCAAGGAAGGTCTGAAAGGGTGTCGTTTTGAGTTTTGTCTACATTAGTTCACCCTAAATTGACTAAATTGAATCAAAATAGTTGATACCGGCGTTATATATTTCCGGTGTTACGAAATATTATATTATATTATACCTATACTTTGCGGTGTTACGAAATTTTCGATCAATATGGGCTATATATGTAACATCCGATCTGGCGTGGTCCTTACTTTGCTGTCATGAGCTTTATGCAGTTCGGTCTATTCTACTAAGTGATCCAAATTCAGTTTTGCCTGCTCTAAGTGGATAATGGATGGAAACATTATCCACTTAGAACTAAGAACTAGAACTAAACTAGAACTAGAATAACAACTAGAACTAGAACTAAATAACATGTTACACTATATTATTTACCAATAAGTCGCCGTGGTCGGTGATTTACGAGCGAGCGCGCTCTTAGTAAATGTAAAACGGGATTTACCTCTATATTGTGTGCAGAAGCAGATGTACCCACCCATGACATGTGGAAAGCTCGTGGCTAATGGGTCCCACAAATTGAAACACAATCTGCCCATCCGTTCCCGAGATATAGAAAAGGGGTGTGCACGTGCGCACGTGCAGATACACCTACCCCGACTCGTGCAAAACTAATAGTTAATGTGTCCCTAACCACACACCAAATTTGACTACAATCGGCCCTGCCGTTCCCAAGATGTAAAAAGGGGTGTGCACGTGCGCACGTGCAGATACACCCCAACCATCAATTGTGTATAGCTCGTAGCTAATGGGTCCCTAACCACACACTTAATTTGAGCACAATCGACCAAGCCATTCCCGAGAAATAGAAAGGGGTGTGCACGTGCGCACGTGCAGATACACCTCACCCCTAACTTATGTAAATCTCGTAGCTAATAGGTCCCTAAACACACACAAACTTTAAACACAGTCGGCTCAGCCGTTTCAAAGATATAGAAAATGGGTGTGCACGTGCGCACGTGCAGATGCACCCCACCACTGTCTTGTGTAAAGCTGGTAGCTAATCGGTCCCCAGACACACACCAACTTTGAACACAATCGGCCCAGCCATTGCGGAGTTCTTGTGAGAAGACTGCTTCCGGCACCCCTCACACGGCACGCGCCACGCGCCGTGGTGAGCACCAGCATGAGTCGGCACTGGTCTCACGCAGAGTAGGGGGGATGGGGCCACTCAGCAAAGAAGACTGCTTGTCAATCGGACGTGCGGTTGCAAAGATATAAGCCTCTCAAAAGCGTTATGCCGGGCCGGGTTGGCCGGGCCGGGCCGCTCATACTCATTTTTTTATCATATACCACGAAAGAACTCGCTCCGCGCTTCGCGCTTGCTCGTAATTAAGTGCTCTGCTGTGAAACGGTAAAGTAATTCCAGCAATCCTAGCGCCAAGACCCGTGCTGTTTTCGAAACGCTCCTTTCAGCAAACTTCCAGCTCAGCAAAAACCGCCTATGTATAGTTGTCGGACAATTAGTCTGTATGAATTACTAGCAAAAGTGATGCAATGAAAGACAGATGTAGTTTTCTCATAGTCACAAGCAAATATTAGTACATTGTGTTCGCACTTCAGCTGAGACTAAGCATTCTTTCGATGTTTTCAGCAATTTGGAATTTGAAACATCACAAAACACAAATGAATACTTGCTTAGTGCGGAGGCACGTCTCATACGACTCTCAGTAGTCGGAAGCAGTCGCCAGTCCCATAGCCGCTGGCTGTCTTTTGTCACGATTTGGGCCTCGAATAGGGTCACACTCCTCTCAGGAACATACACTCCTCTCGTTGAATGTTTGTAATTAATGTTTAACAAAATATATGGACCATATTTCAAGCAGCAAAACAAATATTGGTTCCGAAACTAACGGGCTGTGGCCCATTGTATTGCTCTTTGCATCTGACCAAATTGCATTCGCCTTTCATGTGGTCACCTTTACCCGTAATTTCTGCTTAGTAATTGTCATACGATAAATGACTGCAGATTGGAGGCCTACTTCAGCTATTTTCTTGGTGTTTCTATCACTTTGTTTCAGCATTGCAGCGCCGGCCGACCAGCCGTCTGCCCGCCCCTGAGCCGCTGTGGCGACGGTGGCCACGCGATCGTCACGGTCGCTCATCCCCTCGGGCCACAATGGTCAAACGACCTTATTGGCGGTCCGCCGGCCGGCGGCCGCGCATAGTGAACTTTAGGGAGCTTGTGCAGCCCCTGAATAAAATCACGGGAGAGTGTCCCACTGTCCCATATTCCGCCAGGATGTCTAAATGCGCCCATGCCGATATCTCAAGAACTGTCATTTCTATTTAACTTTGGCATCAATATTATTCTTCTCTGATATCATTCCATCAAATTTATGGCCACGGTATCAGAGCGATAGTTACGTTCCTTTTGTAGGAAGCGGTTTTCCGAGTTGTTGCATTTTCTTATCCGGAACAAGCAGAGGTATTTACCGCCACGTTATGCATTTGTAGTTCGAACGAATGCGATATTTTTTTGTTAAAGGTATGCGTTTACATCATTATAAAAATAAGAAAAAAATGAATGGGAAAACGAATGACACTGTATAGTGTATCTGTTGTTTTCTAGCACGCACTTAATAAAACCAATATAGGCCGGAGTCGGAGTCGATTTTTCAGGCCGGAGTAGGAGTCATAGTTGGAGTCGATTAAATTTTGGCCGACATTGCAGCCTTGGCCAGGTGTAACGTCAGACGTCTGTTTTCATAATACGTTGATATCATTTTTTTTTCACACAAAATACGACTCATACCAGTGACCAGGAACGGATCCGGTGGTTCTACTGGGTCAGTAATCCCCCCGGTCGGAAATTTACCGGCAATATATACATTTCTGGGTATAAATTTTGCTCATTTGTTCTCAGAGTCCTCAGAAAACTTCACGCAATCGACAAATTTCATCTCCCAAAATGCTAATCAAAGCGGTCCAACTTCGTACTTGCGGTATGTTGGATTATAACGTAAAAGTGCATCGACGTTGTAGGTCGCCTAAATGCGCCCGTCCATGGCACATTTCGGGGACGTGCTAAGTGTGCCCTTTGCAAGGGTTCGCCAAAGCCCGCGGCCGCATTACTGCAAGATGATGGCTCTGATCGCCTGAAATGATCGCCAAGATGATGGCTCTGAAATGGATAGTGCAACTAGTTAAACTAAATGTTCAAAGCTTCTATTCATTATCTATTTATGTGAATATCGCTTTTCTTGCAACTCGGGGAAGAGTTTTCACTTAAGGGGGTGTAATCTGGGCACTCCCCCTAATAATCGTTAAAAAGTATATCATTGAACTCAAAAAGCATCAGAGAACCACATGCGACGTGAACCCATATCATTTTCAAACGTGTTCACTTTTTTAGAACCACCCTAGTGCCCAGTTTCCCCCTCTCCGGTTCCCCAGTTTCTCGGTACTATCTTTCAAGACCCCTGTGAAACGTTAATCAGTGCGGGGCTGCGATGCACAACTCTTCTGTCGGGATTCATAAATGATACTAAAAAATACAGCACTTTAATGCTACGTTTTTTTGTATTAAAAGACAGTGTCTGAAAAAGAACACCGTCGCAAAAACCACAACCAGAGGAGAGCACAGCAAACCACATGCAAAACGACACACTGCAAAGACCTCAGCCGAGTAAACCACAGCCAATATTTGATAGTTCGCTAAAATAAAAGACCAACACCTAAAATGGAGAGCCTCTTCAGAGGGGACTCTCTCTGTCGTCACGGCAGTCTGCCGGAGACTGTCACAGCAGGATAAAACATACGTGTCACGCGCCCTTCGACGACCCTGCCAACACGAGCCGCAATGCTCGAGGAACGCCGGCACGTTGTCACCTTACGCCGGCACGTTGTCACCTTACGCCGGCACGTTGTCACCTTACTGGAGCTGCACTTCACACCCGGGACCCACAGCAGGGGTCCTCACCCAGGCGCCACTCCTGCCGCTGCCCGGCGGCACGGCCCTCAGTCATCCCGGTGTCGAGGAGGGCGGCGCGGCGCCCCTTCCTTACTGCTCCTCTAGGTTCAGTCGAGCCGCCAGGGCGCTGATAGCGGAGGCAATGGTAACCGCCGTCTCCTCGAAGCCGGAGTCGATGATGAAAGAGAGCCGCGCCATGCTGCGCCAGCTGTCCAGGTCCTGCTCCCAGGTGGGCGTCTGCGTCAGCGGCGGGTCGGAGTGGGACGGTGTCAGCAGGTAGAGCCCGGTCGGGTCCAGGGAGACCAGCTGCTGACCGGCGACGCCCTCCACCTGGTCGCCGTCGGTCGTGTCTTCGCCGCCGCCGCGGCTGTCACTCTGCCGCTGCAGGTCCCGGGCCTTCTGGTCCTCCTCCACATACTGGTAGGCGTGGAACCAGGTGAACCAGAGACCGACCGCCAGCGCCAGCTCGTATTTCACGGAGCCGAAGCCCGTAAAGGCGGTGAAGACAGCCACCCCGGTGTGTAGGATCGCCAGTCGGTAGCCCAGGTAGAGCCACAGCGTCACTACGGACCGCCAGCAGCGCTCGCGCAGCAGCGCCAACAGCAGCATGATGTGCAGAGTTAACTCTAGAAACGCCTTGATGAACAGGATGGCGCGCAGAGGCAGCCACATGTCGTCAGTCTCGGGAATTATCAGGTCGTCCAGCACCTTCCATCGGTGGAACATCAGCGCCACCACGCCTTGAAAGCACATCAGGAAGTTACGCATAGTTGCCGAGGTCCGGTGCGCGTCCTCTCGCCGCTGCGCTGAGCTGAGGTCACGCCGTGGGTCAGTCGGAGGCCGCTGTCCGGTCACCGTCGAGGGCGGCTGTGCTGGGGTCGGGCCGAAGAAGGTAGCTGGAGGCGCGGCTGGCGAAGATTCGGTGAACAGTGACCCCGGAGAGAACGGCCGACCACGCGCAGCCCCCACAGCGACCCGGCGCGATCTGACCCGGCACCGGTCCGGCGCCCTGGGCACGAGTGGCCCGGGTCATGGGCGCGCCTCAGGCCACGTGACGTCACGCCGGGTCATAGGCGGAGCCAGCTGCCGCCGCTCCGGGAGGTGCGACGGGTGGCAAGGCCGCCAGCGACAGGGGGATTACAGTACGAATGTATAGTCTCGCTCCGAATATGAAAACATAACAGATAAATAGCATACTAGCAAGCATAACAAAACAAAGCATAACATACAAACATAACAAAACAAAGCATAACATACAAAGATAACAAAGCAGGTGAATAAGTGTCCGTGATTAATGCCGGCCTGTTTCCGCCCCTGAACGGCCGTCCTGCTGTTGACCCTGCAGCGCTCGGTACCGGCAGAACCGGCCCCGTGGCGGAATTCCTGCCGGCCGGAGTGCACGTGTCTGACCCGGACTTAAATACCTATGTAAATACGGGAAATACACAGTATGGTTATGTATACAAAAAAATGAGATACATTTTGGAAATGTAGGTACGGAAACTGAATCTTCAAATCAATATTGCTCTCTCTACAATCGTTTGAAACGATGCGAACTTCCCAAAACGGTCTGAACTGGTGAAGCGGAAGAAACGGGCTTCTATTATATTTCAAATTTTAGTTTACAGGTGACATTCCTTTCAACCCCATTCCTGCACGGAAGGAGGGGCGAATCTTCCCCTACCCCTGATATTTTTTGACCATTGCATTTTCCACAACAAGACTAGGGTCTTCAAATTTGTGTTCGGATGATGCGGAATTTCTAGAGCGAAGCCAGAAGAGGTATGAACAATTTTGGGCGTTTTTGACCTTAGTTGGCCCAAGGTCATGAAAATTTCACAAAGGAGGTAAGCCTTCTCTGGAGTCACCCTGTCACCAAATTTCGTTTTTTTCTGTCCCTTATAGGACCGAAATCGCAGGGGGCCGAATCACCCGCTGCCCCCTTCCCACCTCTTGAACATAAATGGCGCCGGAAAAGCCGGACAATAATAAGGTTATAGATAAACCACCAACATTAAGATGGCGGTCTTCGGTCGGAGCTTAGCATTTGGTTTTAAGCATTTTCTAGTGTAGCAATCATTTAAAACCTTTTGTTTTGAGGTAACTACTATTAGAACATGCCATACTGTGTACGGACGGTTGATAAGATGGCGTTGCGCTATGTCATAAAAACAGAAAACGTGCGTCCTAAAGTGCATTAATTTCCCCGAGGCGGCATTTTTAAATGAGATTACCATGTTTATTTGTGTGGGGCTGGCTGTAACCGGACCAAATGCTCTGGAATCTCTCTGATAGGTATAGGCTTGCGCCAATAATGGCCAAAGCTGCAAAGGTTTTAAAAGTTAAGAAAGAAAAGTTTAAACGTTAAGAAAACATATGCTATAGAGAAACAAGTTGGATAAAGTCACCCCATTTTGTGCACGGTGTGTACAGCTTAAACCAGGGTTGTATAGACAGCAAAATTTAATCGACTCTAACTCCGACTCTGACTCCGAACTGAAAACACCTCAACTTCGACTCCGACTCCAGCTCCACTCTGACCACTCTGACTCCGGCCTACATAGATTCTCCTACTGCGTGCCTGCCAGACAACAATATCAGCATTGTCCTTTTTACATTTGTTTTCTTCGTCACAGAACGTACAATTATACACGACCCGGGCACAGACGCAGCTTGCTAGTCGAGCAAGCTGCGTCATTACTTTGTACTTTGTACACACGCCTCTTGCCAACTTTGTATTGATGTAAAAGTTTTAGCAAGTTTTAAGCAGACCATCATGATATTTCAAACTCCTTGATGAAACGGTCACGATATCGTTAAAACTACTGTTTTATCTTTGGTCAAGTGTAATCTGAATTTTACCGATAGATGATTAAATTATAGGTAACCATAGATATAGTTAAACCTATGCTATTATATCATCTATGAGTTATGAATATGGCTTCTTTTCTTCTTTCCTCCTTTGTCTTCTTTTCTACATATTTTCTTTCGGAAACGATGCAAAGTTAATGTCTTCAGGCCGGCGAATATTCCACCGACCAATGTAGTCGCCAGGTGTGCGAGAAGTCTGTCTCGACTCCGACCCGGAGTCGAAGTCGGTAAGATTTTTGTGACTCCGACTCCGGCTAAAACTGCCGACTTACGACCGACTCCAACTTCGACTTCGACTCCGACTCCACAGTGTTTCATTCTGCAATCATTTTTGGTAATCACTTGGCACCCTTTCTTCCCTGGTTTCGTTTTTCATGCTGATTCCGAAAATTAAGTCCATTTTTGTCGCAAATGGGTGCTACGGGTGACTCCTTTGTCTCCATTGTTGGAATTCTCGTCCTTATCACCTTCTTAAGCATTTTCTGGAAGTCAATCCAAAAAGGCATCACCTAAAACGGTGTTTTCATCTGCAATGTGCTTAATGATGCCTTTTGCCTAAAAATAATGCCCAGATTATGCAGTTTTCGGCTTGTGATTACATTTGTAGTCCATAACATCACTTAGCCCCTTGCGTTGACCATCACTCTATGTGTAGACTATGTTAAACTTGTATATTTGCTTATTGTGCGTCATTGCTCATTCGGCTAATGTGTGGCTATTATAGAACCAGTATCAGAGTTGTAAAATAAGTTAACTAAGGTCAGCTCATTTTCACACACTTATGTTACTCCCACGTACAATGGCCCACAGTCAAAATGCTCATAAGTAAGGTTCCGTGTATTTTCGCGTCTACTGGGCCTATTTCAAAGCTGGGGTAAATTGCAATGAAACCAGTTAAAGTACATTACCGAGAGTTTTTTACTTATTCTGAGATGCTATAATAAAATCAGAACCTTAAATACTATTAAAAACAATGGTTACCTTCACCACACGACGAAAACCGTTTATTTGCTATTGTTTAAAAAAAATCATCAGGTATTGTTTTATCACATGATTTCATTTTTTTGGGTGGTGTAGGTTAAAAAGGAGCTCCTAGAGTCTCAATTGACTATAGCTTCATTATTAACTTTTTAAAAGAAACCCGATAGGTAAACGCTAAAATAGACAGGACCCTAACACACGCGAGTGTTTCAGCCGAGGGCCCCAAAACAGACACCGTCCACTAACTGCACAACTTATATAAGCTTTACAGTATAACTTAAATAACCGCAACTCATATGACTGTCATGTCACAAGTGTTTTGTGTAGGAGCGTCAAAGGCGATCGATGATCACGGTGGAGTAAAATAATGGCCGTAAGGCATCGCTAAACTGAAATAAAATGCCTCCTCTCGCCTCCTTTCTGATTCACATATGGCAATCGGTAGGTTCATGAAGCATGTCATCTAGTCAGGCGCCGCGCAGATACACATGTCTCTGTGACTGAGGCTGAGAGGTGATCAGGTGCATCAACGCAGCACCTGACCAGACGACGTAGTTCTTGAACTTATCGATTGAAATATGAGAATCTGCAAGGAGGCGATTCCTTTGATTTAAGTTTAGCGACGCCTGGAGCAGATTCTTTTACTTCACAGTGATCATTGATTGCTTTTAATTATTTGCCACCAAACATTCCTGACTGCGACAGTTGCGAGGAAGTTGCGTATGACTATGTAGTATGCACCTACTGCAGCAACAGCTTCACGAACGAGGACGGCTGTTCAGGGGCCCACAGCTGAACTGGTCATGCGTATACGGTCATGTCTATCTTCGAGTCTTATTGGTGTCTTTCGAAGAGTTAGTGATGAAGCTATACGAAGTAGAAGCGAAGTACCGAGAGCTTCATTCCAATATGTGATTGTCATACAAAATCGTCATACATTTTTAGACACAATAGCAAAAAACGGTTTTCGTCGTATGATGTAGGCAGGCACTTGTTTTTAAACATAATAAGCTTCCGGATTTAATCATACCGAGCATCCAACGATTGCAATGAAGCTCTGGGTAATGTGCTTCCATTGATTTGATTTCCATTTATCACAGCATAGAAATACGCCCGGTAGACTCTAAAATAGACGAAACCTTACATCTGACCATTTTAACTGTGGGCGACTGTACGTGTGTTTGTGTGTGTGTGTGTGTGTGTGTGTGTGTGTGTGTGTGTGTGTGTGTGTGTGTGTGTGTGTGTGTGTGTGTGTGTGTCGGTACATAAGTATGTGAAAATGTTTTATATATTTGTGCGCGTGCTCCGCTGACTTTAGTTAACTTGTTTCATATCTCTGATACTGGTTCTCTAATAGCCACACATCGGCGGAATGAACCAATGACGCACAATAAATAAATAATGAAGTTAACATAGTATATACATAGAGTGATGATCAAGGCGAGTTGCTAAAAGATGTTATGGACTACAAATATTGTCACAAGCCGAAAACTTTTCATGATGTGTGTATTATTTTGAAGCAAAAGGCTTCATTAAACACATTAAGGATACAAACACCGTTGGAAGCTGGAATGCGATCCCTTTGCAGATGTATTTACAGAAAACGGTCGGAAGAGCAACCACTTCAACAAGAAGGGCAAATGAGTCATCCTTAGCACTCCTTTGCGACAAAAAACGGACTTCATTTTCGGAATCAGCATGAAAAACGGAATCAGAGAAGATAGAGTGCCAATTGCTTCCCAAAAATGAGTGCAGAATGAAACACAGCCCTGGTTTTCACAATCCCATATTATTTAAATTCATTTCCATTATGCCCGGTTCTCAGTGGCCAAAGCGCAAACGAAACGTCACCAAACGTAGTTAAAACGTCACCAAACGTAGTTAAAGTGTCACCGAACGTAGTTAAAACGTCACCAAACGTAGTAAAACGTCACCAAACGTAGTTACAACGTCACTAAACGTAGTTAAAGTGTCACCAAACGTAGTTAAAGCGTTACCAAATCTAGTTAAAACGTCACCAAACGCAATTAAAGCATCCCCAAACGTAGTGACAACGTCACCAAACGTAGTTAAAACGTCACCAAACGTAGTTAAAACGTCAACCAACGTAGTTAAAACGTCACCAAACGTAGTTACAACGTCACCAAACGTAGTTAAAACGTCACCAAACGTAGTTAAAACGTCACCAAACGTAGTTAAAACGTCACCTAACGTAGTTAAAACGTCACCAAACGTAGTTAAAACGTCACCAAACGTAGTTAAAACGTCACCAAACGTAGTTAAAGCTTCACCAAACGTAGTTACAACGTCACCAAACGTAGTTAAAACGTCACCAAACGTAGTTAAAACGTCACCGAACGTAGTTAAAACGTCTCCAAAACGCAGCCAGAACGTGACAAGACCGATTCCGTTTTGGAAAAAAACTTAAGCAGTGCTCAACTTCTCACCAAAACGAAAATGGACTGGTCACGTTCTAACTACGTTCTGGAGACGTTTTAGTTACATTTGATGACGTTTTATTAGCGCTTTGGCCAGTGAGAACCGGGTATTACACAATCTAGTTAAAATGTGTTTTTTTTGCCTGTCTCATTTAATTTATGCAATGCCCAATAAGGCCGATAAAAATGGTGATAAAGCCGGTCATTTTGGCAACTGACCAGCAACGGCCCTTTTCTCAACTGAATTTGTGTCGATTATTTCCTTATTCTACAACAAACATGCAAGAGGTGTTTTCATAGTTACTGTACTGTAAACTATACTTTATGGTAATTATCAGCCAAAAATGTTCCGCCCTTGCTCTGTGCCAGCTCCGGCCAACCTGCCCGGTCACGCGGAAGATGAAGGCGGCCGTCCCCCCTTACCACCCGTAAAGTCGAGCGCTGATGATCGGGCGAATGCTGTCATGTCAGGCTTAAAACTCTCAAATAACTGTCGAATTGAATGTTACCATACCATAGGTGTATTCGGAAACACGACTGATCAGACGGCATCGCGACAAAACCACGACTATTTCGCTCTCCGACGAATCCAACAAAGTCGCTCTACGACAAATTCTCTGCTACTGCGTTCTGGAACAACCATTTTTCACCTGCTGCGTCACCTTAAAAGGAGCGTGTCGCCTTTTTTGGCGCTCAAAACATTTTTCCACGAACGGTAGCAATTTTTGTCACAGTTTAATGAGACAAAAGTAATATGTATGCCTCAAATAATTGATTTTTCGCTTAAATTGTTTCGACTTATTGCGGTTCAGGGACGTAGCCAAGGGGGGGGGCAAGGGGGCCATGGCCCCCCGCCCCCTGACCGATCCAGTTTAAACTAGATGAAATAGG